>WOXC01004564.1:605000-850488 GCA_011680675.1 Gymnobelideus leadbeateri | reverse complement strand
CTGCTCCCTGGGGCATGGAGGATGTTCTGGCCAGTTCACATAGGGAAAGGATTCTCTAAAGATGGAAAAGTTCTCCAGATGCTCCTGTGCTTACTGAATGGAGCCCCAGAAGACTACAGAGACCCTTAATGAATCCCGTAGTCACTCAGAAGAGACTGACCTAGCCATCCACACAGAGAAAACTCAACTGGATGAAAAATGTCTGGGGTCCAATTGAGGACATGCATTTGGGTGAATAAGTCCACATGGCTAGAGAACTATCAGACTGTGGAGGTCGGTGGGATCTCTACAATGGACTCACAGTTTCAAGGCTTTGCAGTATCATGTGCCTTGCTCCTGTTTTGTGTGCCTGGGACTGCTGATGCAGCCCAGAATCAAGCTCCCTTACTGCAGATGCCCAACTCTAAGCTCCATCTACCATGTAATGTTCTGTTCCTATTGGACCATTCCCTGCTGCTGTGAAACAATGGGTTTGTGACATGGGAGAATTGTGATCTGACCCTGGGTTCTCTGACTCCAAAGCCATGACATTCCTACCCCTCCCACAGAGAAGAGAAGGAGCCTGAGGTTTCACAGAATGTATTAGGAGATTTTCCCAGGGGATGTATCCACCCTTGGTAGATTCTAGACCAGGGGCAGAGAACCCATGACCTTGAGGCCATGTATGGCCCTCTAGGTCCTCAAGGGCAGCCCTGTGACTGAATCCATTCTTTGCTTCATTTCTTACCTAGCCTTAATCACTGAATGGGTGTTGCCTCAGTCAAATGGAGACCTGGGAAAACCTTAGCTTAAAAAGGCCCAGGGTTTCCACTGCATCTCCAGTCATGTTGATTGATATCTGGTCACCGGACCCAGACGACTCTGGAGGAGAAAGTGAGGCTGGTGACCTTGCCAGCCCCCCCTCACACAAGTCAAAGTCAACTGCAAGTCATGATATCATCCCCATGATGTCATGGTCCTTTTCAAGAATGAAGGACAAACAATAACTACAGCAACAATGAAACTACTTGGGACGAGTTAATTGTCCCAGTTTTTAAAAAACGATAGCGTAGGGAAAAGAAAAAGAGTCTTGCTTCCAGATGCCGAGATGTTTTGTGAGGCTTCAGTGATCAAAATGTGTATTTCTTTGGGCAGAGCACCCATGTGTAAGATGTGATTCCCCATGTGGACAGAGGGAGAAGGAGAAGGAAGGGAGAGAAGGAGGAAGGAAGGAAGGAAGAAAAGGAGGGAGGAAGGAAGGGAGGAAGGAAGGAAGGGAGGGAGGGAGGAAGGAAGGAAGGGAGGAAGGGAGGAAGAAAAGGAGGGATGGGGGAGGAAGGAAAGAAGGAAGGAAGGAAGGGAGGAAGGAGGAAGGAAGGAAGGGAGGAAGGAAGGAAGGAAGGAGGAAGGGAGGAAGAAAAGGAGGGATGGGGAGGAAGGAAAGAAGGAAGGAAGGAAGGAGGAAGGAAGGAAGGGAGGAAGGAAGGAAGGAAGGGAAGGAGGGAGGGAGGAAGGAGGAAGGGAGGAAGAAAAGGAGGGATAGAGGAAGGAAGGGGAGAAGGAGGAAGGAAGGAAGGAAGGAAGGGAAGGAGGGAGGAAGGAAGGGAGGAAGGGAGGAAGGAAGGAAGGGAGGAAGAAAGGGAAGGAAGGAAGGGAGGGAGGGAGGAAGGGAGGAAGAGAAGGAGGGAGGAGGGAGGAAGGAAGGAAGGGAGGAAGAAAGGAAGGAAGGAAGGAAGGAAAGGAGGGTTGGAGGGTGAAAGAAGGGAGGAAGGAAGGAAGAAAAGGAGGGATGGAGGGAGGAAGGAAGGAAGGAAGGGAGGGAGGAAGGAAGGAAGGAGGAAAAGGAGGGATGGAGGGAGGAAGGAAGGAAGGAAGGGAGGAAGGAATGAAGGAAGAAAAGGAGGGATGGAGGGAGGAAGGAAGGAAGAAAAGGAGGGATGGAGGGAGGAAGGAAGGGAGGGAGGAAGGAAGGAAGGAAGGAAGAAAAGGAGGGATGGAGGGAGGAAGGAAGGAAGGGAGGGAGGGAGGAATGAAGGAAGGAAGAAAAGGAGGGATGGAGGGAGGAAGGAAGGAAGGAAGGGAAGAAAGAGGAAGAGAAAAAGGGGCAGCTCTGAAGAGGAAGACTTTGAAGATAGAAAAAGAAAAAATTCCAAGGAGAATGAAAAGTGGGAGTTGTCTAAAGACATCAGTATCTATAGGGAAAGGGAGGGGTGCCACATTGCACAAAGCACCGGGCCTGGAGTCAGAAACATTCCTTTTCCTGAGTTCAAATCTGACTGAGACTCTTACTAACTGTGTGACCTTGGGCAAGGCACTAAACCTATTTACCTCAGTTTCCCCCTCTGTAAAATAAACTGGGGATGGAAACTGCAAACCACTCCAATATCTTTGCCAAGAAAACTCCAGTAGGGTCAAAAAGAGTTGGACAGGATTGAACAACAGAAATTAGTATCTGTGCATGGGAACTTTAATTTTTTAAAGGCACCTACAGACTCTGGGGAGAAGAGCATGTCACTGAAGATGACCAAGCAGAAAAAATTAATGAATGCAAAGACTTACACTCACATCCCAAACATTAGCTTCCCAGGAACAAGATGGAAGAGGTTGGACCTTGAGAGGACTAAAGCTCATCTGAAAAAACAAAGCAAAACAATAGGGGTGTGCCTTTGTGTGGGGGGTGGGGGGTGGGAGTGAATAGACTGAAACGCCAGAGAGAGTCCAGAGGAAATGGACCATGAAAGTGAAGAGAGGGACTGAGGCCCTCTACCTTTTCTCCTGGTTCCCAGAGGGAACCAGCTGTAAAAGCAGTGGGTATGAGCTGCCAAGAGGTAGATGTGGGGGAGCCACAAGGGAAAATCCCTTAGCCGGGAGACCGGGCCAGCTGAGGCAGGGGCGGCTCCACAGGAGGTCCTGGGGGCCTCTTTCACTAGAGGTCCTGAAGCAAAGCCTGGATGACTCCTTGACTGTCAGGGCTGCTATCAGGGTTTCCTCTCATCCAGCTGGTCAAGAGAGCCTCTGGAATCCCCCCTGTCTCACATTCCTCAGTTAGGCAGCTATAAAGCCCAGGGAAGTGGGGTATAACCTGACCGAGTGGACCCATTTCCCTGGACTCTCAGGAGAGCACGCTCCCCACTGTGCCATTTAGTGGCCTAAGTGTCTTTGTTACTCCTGGGCAGAGCCTGGAAATGACGCTTCAGGGACAGCCCCACTTTAATGAGAGGCAGAGGAGTCCAAGCACTCCCTGAGTATCGGCTGGCTGTGGAGCCGACCCATTAATTGCTATTTCCTATTAGAAGTGGGGATAAAACTATTTACTTGGCTCAAGAGGACTAAGTAAGATAAACTAATAAAGACAATCACTGATGTGTTCTTGCAAATGCCACGCTTCTTATTGGGAGGGATTCATTTAAGGGAGCCTGGCAGTAGGAGGAGGATGGGCTCAAAGCCAGAAGGTCTGAGCTCTGCCACTTAGGAGCTGTGGCCGATGAAAGTTGAGTCAGCAAACATTTATCAAGCACCTACTGTGTGCCAGACGCCCTATTCAGCACTGGGGATACAAATACGAGAAAAGACAGTCCTTCCCTGTCCTCAGGGAGCTTACAGTCTGATGGGGGAAGGTGGCAAGGGGGAAGGGAGGGAAGTCAGAACCTCACTTTCCCCACATGAAAAACCAGCTATTGTACCTGTAACTTTTTTTAAACCAGACCTGTGACCACATTGGTAAATAGGTAAATTTCCTCCCAATGAGGAAATTCTTACCAATGCAATGTGGTGCCTGCTTTAAAACTTAACAATCTTAGAGAGTTTCTTGAGATGCTAAGGGGTCAAGTGACTTGCCCAGAGGATCTGAACCCAGGTTTTCCTGGTTTTAAGGCTAGCTCTCACTATGCCAAATCAATATGATTTTAGCCAGAATCTAGAGCAGCAGAGTTCTTCCACATCTGTACTCGTGGCCAGTCCTGAGTGCTGTTGTTTGTCCTGGGGGGGGAAGGCATCCAGGATGGAGTGAAGGGCCTGGAGTCCAGGCTACACTCAGATCCCTTGAAGGAAGCCTAGAGAAGACTCAGGGGGAACATGTCAGCCGTCTTCAGTTCTCTGAAGATTTGTCATGGGGAAGAGGGGTTAGGCTGACTGTCTGGGCTATGAGGCCAAAACCACAACAATGGGGTGAGTTAAAAAAAGGAAAATTCAGAAGAAATGTCAGGAAAAACATCCAGATCCTGAGAGCTCTCCCAGTGTGGAAAGGGCTGCCCGAAGAGGTGATGGCTCCCCTTCCTTGGAAGTCTCCAAGCAGAAGCTGGAGGGCCATTTCTTGGGTGTAGCATTTCACATATAAGCTAAGACTCGGTGGCCCCAGAGATCCCCAACAACCCTAAGTTCTCTTATGTGGTTCAGTGATCTAGTGGGAGGTGCTGACCCCATTGTCTCACTGTCTGTGCCTCGAAGCACAGAAGGGTGAATGTGATACAGTTGCCTTAAAGTGGTCAGGAAAGAGGCTAAGGCAGAACTCAGAGGTGTCCAGGACTCAGATGGCCCCCTGAGCCATCCTTCTCTGTACCAGGGGGTACAAGACATGGACAGCCCAGCCCGAAAAGAGTTTGGCTCCTTTCTTCCAGAGGCTTCAGAAGCAGGACTGGTAGAAATAGATGCTGTCCTGGGAAGATCTCCTGGATCTGGAAGTTCCTGAAGTCTTTGCTGATGCAGACATTGTGTGTCTCCACTCAAAGGGCAAAGGACCCTAAGCCAGGATTGCCAAAGAGCCCCAACATCAGCAGCAGCACAAAGGAAGCAGTTCCTGGAGCAGGCAGAAGGACAAACCCAGACCTGAATCCATTTCTGATGCTGTAAGTCATGTGGCTGACCCTCTAAGGGAGGTGGGAGGGGGGTGCTGGGGTATCTCTGAGCTCCAAGACCGCCTTTCTGTATTCTCTGTGGAGTATGATGAACTTGGCCTGTGCTCCATTTCTTGTTAACTCGGTCCTTTCAAGGGAACTTGGATCATGAAAGATAAGAGGGACGCTAAGTGAAGCCAGTTGTTACCAGATTGGGCGAGTGAGACAGCAATCTGGAAACCTGAAAGAGCCATCAAAATGTCCATTTGTAACATCAGCACGAGCCTCCTCCTCATCTTCACCAACAGCCAGAGAGACTCTTTAGAGAGCCAGTCCATCCATCTGAGAACAGGGGGGAAAGGCTGCAGCAAAGACACTGGAACCATGTATGACTGGAGAAAAGTATCACAGGAAGTGGAATTGGAAAGGGCCACCAAGCTCATCCAGCCTAACACGGAAGAGGAAACCAAGTCCCATAGACTGTCCTAGAGTTAAACAGGTCCGAATGTGTAATCAAGCTAAGGCCTTCTGATGCTGAATCCAGGGCTCTTTCCAGGACACTGAAATGGGGCGCCAGTAATAGCTTAAGAATGTTGGATAACTGATGGATACAAGTCAACTGGGACTTGGTACGCAAAAGATGCTGAAAGAAAAAGAAGGCTTCCAAACACTGGGTAGATCAATCCCCAGTGGTAGCAGGCAGGGCATGGATAGGGGGAGACATATATCCCAAAGGATGAGAAGACAGGGTGGGGTTAGAATGTCAGTGGAGGGAGCTCCCATCTCCATGCAGTCAAGGCTCTCCCCAGGTGTCTCCTGAATGGTAGGGACTGGAGGTATGAGGCATCTATCTACATGGTCTAGTTGTTAGGAACACTGTCGCTTGGTTAGCTGTAGCCAGGTCCAGCCCCTGGAAGCTCAGTTCCTGAGGATTCATTCCCAAATCCATCATAGCAATGTTGTAAACAGTAGGGATCTGGGCAATCAATCGGCTTATCCAGAGTGTGTGGGGAGGCAGTGCCCTCCAGGGGATGGACCTAACCTTCCTGGCCCCTAAGCTTTACTGATTCTGTCACTATCATTCTGAAAATCACAACAAGCTTCTCCACTGACAAGTGGCTTTAAGTGGCAGGGCTCCTGATTAAGATGTAAGCATGCCAGAAAGGAGATGGCTAGAGCTGGCTGGTGATCAGCTTCTGAGGGCTGTACCCTGCCTTGTGACCTAAGCAGGCTGATGGTTATTGCCTTCTGTGGTCTTTACATGCTTTAATTTTTACTTTTAAAAATGATCCATTTTAACTTACATTGCAGTAAATACTGATAAGTAATAATCCACATAAACAAGAGTTCTTCCAGGTCCTCAATGATTTTTTAAGAGTGTAGAGGGTTTTCAATAGTTTTTTCCTTATTTTTATTCTTTTAATTTGTGTTTTTGTTTTTTGGAGGGCAATTGAGGTTAACTGACTTGCCCAAGGTCACACGGCTAGTTTTTGTGTTGTGTCTGAGGCTGGATTTGAACTCAGGTCCTCCTGATTCCAGGGAAGGTCCTCTATTCACTGAGCCACCTAGCCACCCCCCCCTTTTTTGGAGGGTAATTGGGGTCAAGTGATTTGCCCAAGGTCACACAGCTAGTAAGTATTAAGTGTCTGAGGCTGGATTTGAACTCAGGTCCTCCTGACTCCAGGGCTGGTGCTCTGTTCGGCCCGGCTGCCCCTCATTCTTTTAATCTAGTATTTATTTTAAAGATTCTCCTCTTCTTAAGCTTTGAATTCTATATTCTTTCCCTCCTTCCTACCTCTGCCCCACCCATTGAGAAGGCAAGCAAAGATGATGTCAGTCATACATGTGAAATCATGCAAAATATTTGCATATTAGCCACATTACCAAAAAAGCAAAAGAAAGACTTCTGTTTCAGTTTGCACTCAATCTATCAGTGCTCTCTCGGGGGTGGAGAGCCTTGTTTCATCGTGAGTTCTTTGGAATTGTCTTGGATCCTGTTGACTAGAGTCGCAAACTCTTTCATGGTTGGTCATCGTTACAACATTGCTGTTACGGGGCCTAATGGTTCCCTGGTTCTCACTTCACTTTGCATCAGCTCACATAGGTCTTGCCACGTTTGTTTATTGTTCTTGCTTTCTGAAACCGTCCCCCTTATCATTTCTTATGGCACAATAGAATTCTAACACAATCATATACCCTGTTTGTTCGGCCATTCCCTAGCAGCCCTTCAATTCCAATTCTTTGCTACCACAAAAAGAGCTGCTATAAATATTCTTGTACATGTGGGTCCTTTTCCTTTTTATGTGATCTCTTGGGGATACAGATCTAATAATGGTATTGCTGTGTCAAGGGGTATGCACTGTTTGATAGTCCTATGGGCATAGGTTCAAATTGTTCTCCAGAATGATTGGACTACTTCACAACCCCAACAGTTTGTTACATCTATTTTTCCTCATTCCCTCCAGTATTTGTCATTTCTGATAGGTGTGAGGTGGCACTTCAGAGTTGTTTGATTTGCATTTCTCTAGTGGATAGTAATTTAGAGCACTTTTTCAAATGACTATAGATAACTTTGATTTCTTCTTCTTAAAATTGTTCATATCCTTCGATCATTTATCAGTTGAGAAATTACTCTTATTTTTAAAAATCTGATTCAGTTCCCTATATGTTTGAGAATTAAGGCTTTTATCAGAGAAATTTACGTTTAAATTTTTTTTATATTATTTCATTGTTGATAGTACTTTTTAGCAAAATGTAGTTTCTCTGATTATCTCTTTTAATTAGATTTATTTTTGCTTTTGCTTTGTGTGAGATCATGGTTACTACCCCTTCCTTTATTACTTCAGCTGAAGCATAATACATTCTGTTTCTCTCTTCTCTCTCTCTCTCTCTCTCTCTCTCTCTCTCTCTCTCTCTCTCTCTCTCCCCCTCCCTCTCTCTAGACCACTGCCTCCCTTAACTAACCCCATCCTTTTGTCATCTTCACCCCCTATATCTCTTATCCCCTTCCCTTCTTATTTCCCAATTGGGTAAGGTAGATTTCTATACCCAACAGTGTATATAAATTTTTCTCTCTTTGAACCAATTCCAATGAGTGAGGGTCAAGCATTGCCCTCTGCCCCCCCAATTTTCCCCTTCACTACAAAAGCTCTTCCTTACACACCTTTTTATGTGAGAAAATTTTCTCCATTCTGTGTCTCCCTTCCCCCTTCTCCCAGTACCTCCCTCTTTCTAACCCCTTCATTTTTTAGACCATCCCAACATAATGGCCTCATGCTCATGCCCTTTGTTTATGACACTACATAGTTTCCTTCTAACTGCCCAATAATGATACATTTCTTAGGAGTTACTTACCATCTTCCTGTATAGGAATATAAACTATTTAACCTTATTGAGTCCTTGATGGTTACTCTTTCACACTTACCTTTTTACGCTTCTCTTGAGTCTTGGCTTTGAATGCTAAATTTTCTATTCACCTCTGGCCTTTTCATCAGGAATGCTTGAAAGTCTTCTATTTCCTTAACTAGAACTCCAGGGCCAGCACTCTGTTCACCCCGCCACCTAGCCGTCTGGGCCAGTATTTCTTAAAGTATTTCTCCCAGATCTGTTTCCCAGGTCAGTTGTTTTTCGGACCATATATTTCACATTTCCTTCTCTTTTGACTGTTTTTTTTTTATTATTTCTTGATATTTTGTGAAGTCTTTAGTTTCCACTTGCTCCATCCTAGTTTTAAGGAATTATTTTCTCCAGTGAGTTTTGGTGCCTCTTTCTCCATGTGACCAATTTTGCTTTTTCAGGAGTTCTTTCCCTTGGTGAATACTCTTTGCCTCTTTTATCATTAAGCCAATTTTTTCAAGCTTTATTTCCTTCGGCCTTTTGTACGCCTCTTTTGCCAGCACGCTGATTCTCTTTTCATAGGCTTCTTTCATTACTATATTTCTTTTCTTACTTTTTTATACCACTCTAATCTTCACTCAGCTCTTCCAGGAATTTGTTGTGGGGCTTGGGTCTGATTAGCATTTTTCTTGGAGGCTTTGTTAATAGCTATTTTCACATTGTTTTGAGTTTGTATCTTGGTCTTCCCTGTTATCATAGTAGCTTTTTATGGCCAAGTTCTACTTTTGTTTCCAGACTATTTCTTGACTCTGGACTTTATGTTAAAATTGGAGTTTGCTCACCTGGGGGTGGAGAGGCCCTATCCCAAGCTTCAGGGTTTGGTTTGGTTTGGTTTTGAGCACTACTGTTTTCAGAGCTAGTTCTGGGATTTTGAAAGCTTCTGGTGTTTCCAAGGTGGTGTGACATAGGGAGATGTATGGCCATTGCTCTCCTGGTCTGCATGCTGATCTTTACCAAGAAAGGGTCCCTGTTCTCCTGCAGCCATAAGCTCTAGTACTCTTCTTGGCTTTGGAAGTGTGATCAAGTCCTTGATCCCTTGTGACTGATGACAAGTATTCCTCTCTGCCCTGGAACTGCAGCCCAGAACTAAGTATGGGTAACAGAGTTGCCACACAGCAAAAGCTGCCCCAGATTCAGCATAAGGTCCTCTGTAACCTTTCTGACCACTTGTCTGACCCCCTTACTATCTCTAGACTGAGAGCTCCCAGAGCTGCTGCTACAGCTGCTGCTGCTGTTGTGGCTTCTTGTGTGGGCTCTGGACAGACCTCCACCTCTTCGTCATAGACTTCTGCTGACCTCTTCAGTTTTCTTAGACTGGAAAAATGTCTCACAGCAACCTTTTGTTGGCTCTGCCACTCCAAAGTTTGACCTGAGGAGTTATTTTAAAGTCATTTGGAGGGGAATGTTGGGGGAGCTCAGTTGGGTTGTTGTCTGTACTCCACCATCTTGGCTCCACCTCTTTATGCATTTTAAGAGAATAGTTCACATTCTGGTGATTCTGCTGTCAACACATAAGGTGAAAGTTGGTTCTTGCCTTAGAAAAAAACTTGGACGAGAAACATAGAAAGTTAGAGCTGGAAGGACCTGAGAAATGTAGTCCACTGCCCAGCTCACCCTCTGCATTGTATGAAGGAGACAGCTGAGACTCAGAGAGGGGCAGGACTTGCCCAGGGTCACACAGGGAGTGAGGGGCAGGGCTGTGTCTTAATCTCCTGACCTATAGGTTCCTCTCCTCCCATAAGCCTCCTCATGGGCCAGACTTATGCTCTCCCCATATTCCATCCTCAATAAGGAGAATGTCATAGTCTCCCTGGAGACCTGCCCTTCCCTTATAGCCCTCTGAGAGATGACCTTGAACACTATCCAGACTTGCATAGTATTTTTATCAGGCCATTAAGTCTTCACCATATCACCCCATGCTCAACATAGACAATGCTTCTGACCTTTCACAGACAAAAATCAAACCAGTCCTCTGTCCCTGAAGGCGACTTGGGCTTGGCCCTGTGGCTCTGGTATTGAGGAATGCTGGGGAAGCCAGCAAAGGAAGCAGGCTACTGCCAGAAAAGAAATTGTCCCACAGACCTTCTCAGATGCCCTGCTTCCCTCCAGGCTCTAGGCTGCTCCCCCAGCTCTAGTCTTCTGCTCTGAGCTCCCACCCTCCCTCACCCTTCAGGGTTGCAGATTGCAAGGGGGATTGCCTTGTTTGGCCAGACTTCCGATTGATTCTCTTTGATGGCGATTTAGACCAGGCTCCAAGTATGGCTCCTCATCACCAGAATGCACACACGTGGGTCCCATTCCTGCTAGGCACCAGGCAGCTTGTTTTTATGAACACCCATGGTCAGTAGGCAGCTGTCCTGCAGCCACAGGGCTCCCCGAAGTCTAGTATCTTTTGATGAAGTAGGAAATTAGTGAGGAGCCTTCAGAATCAGCTTTCTGGAACCCACTAGGAATGGCTTTGGAAAAACTTGGGCACAAACTGTAGATGCCTTTTGACCTGATGGGTTTTCAGTGAATTCAGGGCCCCTTGTGCTGGGCGAGTCTCTGACTCTGTGGCGTGCTCCTTGCCATAATCCCATACCCCACTCATGAGCTGAGGCCCCTCCTGTCCTCTGCTTCCTTCTGCCTCATCATCTCCTTTCTCTCCCCATCCTAGAGAATCACTAAAGCCAATTCTGAGGACCCCTGCGATGTTCCCAGGCACCGCCTGCCTCTTGTTCTCCCATAGGCTTCTGGATAGGCTGCATGGAGACTCCAAGAGGGCAAGGGATGAGTCCCTGCTGTCATTGGCAGGGTCCTGCTGACATCTTGAGTAGAATAGAATTAGCTCCAACTAGTGCTAATGCTGTATTGAGAGGCAGCAGATGTGGCCTGGCCAGCGGCCAGAGCCACAATCCCCCTGCCCCCACTTCTCTGACAGATCCCAAGGAGGAGGGAGTTTTGTCACTCCGTCTTCCAAGTCCAATCTTTTCTGCTTAAAAAAAGTTTCTGTTTTAAAATGTTGAACTTAACAAACCCCAAATAAAATGGCCATTTCCATAGACTTGGTATAACCAAGGAAGATGCCTATACACGAAAGTGTAGGTCTATTACGTGCCATTTCCTCTGTCCAAAATATATAATAAATTCAACATAGCATTTTCCAAGGCTGCAATGGCATTTTTCATAGATGTACCTTATAGAATGACTGGAACCCAGTGGTCACTTGGGCCCTTCCACATCTTCATTTTTTCCCATCACCTCTGAAGGGAGTGCTTCTTGTACTCCAGTGGAACAGAGCCATGAGGCACTGCCCAGTGCTTTTAGGGTCCAGGGTGATCTCCTTCCTTAGGACTTCTTTTCTCCATGCTGCTTCCATAATCATCGGTCACCAATGCCCTGCTTTAGTAGCTAGGGTGACATTTTCTGAATTTGAGGGTGCTATTCAGCACCAAAGGCAGTTGTCACCCAAATGGGCGATGAGAACCCAGGAGGGTGAGGAGCATTCCTAAAATAAGAGACATGATCAGATTGACCCAAGTGGCCAAAGGATTATGAAAGTGTCCCCCAAACTGGTAGGGTAAACAAGGGGCTGCAGATGTGGGTTGAATGTATAGAGGATGTGAAAGCATTTGAGCACCTGAGAGAAGGCCCACAAAGTAATTTATCTCATAAAAGCTCACCCCCAGTCATTTGAGAAATGTCTCCTTGGGTACTGGCCATGAAATCATGCAAGAGAGTCACAACAGAGATATAGCGACTAAAGAAACTCATGGAAAATCTCCTGAGGGTTGGACCCATGGACAGAACCATTCTGGGAATGATGAAGGGGCAAAGGAATGGAAGCACCATCAGGAGAAGACCGGAAAGGCAGAACTACTTTCTGTCCTCGATGCAGAAGATGGCTAGTGGAGGGTCAGATGACCCACCGGAGCAGGGTCATTTGGTCCTGAACTCAGTTCATCACCCACTTGCAGTATCTGTCAGGGTGGATTAACTTGATGGACTGCCCATCCAACCACACATCATGGCCTTTATAATAGGTACCCTTCATCCACTTGGGTTTTTCTATGTGAATGGTGAGTTTAATTTATTCTGATTAGTCATAGATCTTGTTGAAGAAGTTCCATGATATTCTTGGGCTTTCCATATTAAGTAAAATCACATTTGCAAATAGAACCATCTGGAAGATGTCAGTGCCTATGGAGACATCCTTCCATCTGGACTTCCCAGTGCATGGAATGCTGCATGGTGACAGAGGATCACTGAACACCTTGTATCTGTCACAGAATCAAGTGTGACCTTAACATGTGCCTGGCAGACTTCCAAAGGAATGAGGGAACATTTGCATCGGAGTCAATCAGCCTGATCAGCAGAGCCCATTCAGAAGGCCCGTAGGGTTCTAGATCTTTGGGGGAAGGAGCTTTGGATAGTTCAGCCAAACACCCACATTCTATAGATAAGGAAATGAGCTCCCCAGAGATGATTTCCCCAAGATCCCGCAGGTAGAAAACAGCAGGGGCAGGATCTGAACCCAGAGCCAGTGGTTTTTCTGAGGCATGGCAGAAGCCAAATCAGATAAAACTGCTGGTAAACAGGCTGGTCAGTGTCCCTCAGATGCTCAGCATTGGTCACTGTGAAGGTCATTCTTTGTTTTGGCAGAGACAGGAAACGATGGTGAACAATTGTTCCAGAATCAGGCCAGAGGAAATGGAGCTTGGAGGGGGCCGACAATGCGTAAGAAACCACTTTCTATTTCCAGACAGGAATTAAAAATCCTCCCTGAGGTTTTCCTCAGGAAAAAGGCTAGAGGAGGCTGAGAACAGAGGAGAAAGAGATACAGAAACAGAGAGAAGCAGGGATAGGTAGAGAAAAATAGAAACAGGGAAAGAGACACACAAAAAAACAGAGAGAGGAGGAGAGAGAGGGAGGATAGAAGGGAAGGAGAAGGGGAAGAGAGAGAAAGAGAGTGGGAGGGAGGGAGAGAGAAAAGGAGATAGAGACACACAGAGAGAGGGGAGAGGGTGCTTGGGGATCCCTCAGCATCCTGGTGAAGTTAATCGCCAGCAGAAACAAGGGCCAGAGTAGGAAGGAGACAAGGAGAAAGACTGAGGCCAAGGGCAGTTAAAGAACTCAAGGACATTAAGAACTAGTCATTGGTGTAAATCAGACGTAGTCAAATTAAGAAGCGCTTATTAAGCACCTACTGTGTGCCAGGCCCTGTGCTAAGTGCGGGGATACAAAAGATAAAAGCCAGTCCCTGCCCTCAAGGAGCTCACAGTCTAATGGAAGGGACCACAAGCCACAGATGTGTGCTAACAAGCTCCCCACAGGATACAGAGGAAATGATGACCAGGCCTGGAAGCTCGAGGGGTTGGAAAGGCTTCCTGTAGGAGGTGGGGAAGCTGGCGGGATGAGCAGGGAGAGCCTTCCAGGCACGGCAGGGCCTTCTAGGCATGGGGGAGGGGCCTTCCAGGAATGGGGGGCCTTCCTGGCACGGGGGGCCTTCCCGGCATGGGCTGAGAACATGCCTGGAGCAGACAGCTGGAGAATCTTGTGGAGGCACAACCAGGAGGCCAGGGTCACCGGAGAGAAGAGGGTGGAGGCAGGGCAGTCAGTGTAAGGGAACTGGGAAGGGAGGAGGGGCCGGGCTAGGAAGGGCTTTAAAGGCCAAACCTCCTACCTTTTCGTGTTTGCTCCTGGAGGCAACAGGGAGCCAGGGGAGTTTGTTGAATGATGGGGAGGTGGGGCTAGAGCTCAGCTTCCTTTGACAGCCAAGCAGAGGATAAACTGCAGGGTGCAAATGAATGATCCCAGGCCACAGTAGCAGAAACAGGGTGAGAGAAGGGCTTGGTGGGTGAGCCCAGGGAGCTGATCTTTCAGTGGGAAGTGGGGAGTCAGATTAACCCAGACCTGACCACAAACCAGTCACTGGCTGGGGCACAAACCAGCCGTCAGACCCACCACAGCCGGCATGCCTCTGGTGCCTGGAGTGGTCCAGGGTTAGTGTTGGAGGGCTCTGCCAAGCCTAACCTTCCCGTTTCACAGATGGGAAACTGAGGCTCAGAGAGAAGGGACTGGGCCACACCTGACAATGGTTTTGGGACTCAGACAAGGGAGCATTGCCTGACACACACGGGTGACTAGAGGCACACACCTACATAGACACATACGTGCACATGGGTGGGACTCAGCCAGCTCTCCATAATTCCAGAGGGCCAGGCCAAACCCCACCCCCACCCCAGCCCCTTATCCCAGATGCCTTGCTCTGGCTCTCAGCACCCTCTCTACTGGGAAGGGCTTGCCCTGGCACCATTAACATCTGCTTCAAACCCCTACATACATGAAAGGATAAAGCCCAACCCAGAGCCTTTCTTGGATGGTAGGGAGTCATGGAGGGGAGCTGGCAGAGGAGGGGAGGGAGCCTCACTGGAGCCTGGGGAGGAAGAATTTACATCATAACATCGGGACACTGGACTGGGCTGGAGGGGAGCTTCTGGGCCTCTTCAGGGCTATCGAGATGGTCCAGGATATAGAGGACCACAAAGTTCTGCTCATCATTCCAAAGTCCCCGCCATTCCTGTTCCCAGGCATCTAAGTGGTTGGATTGCTCAAAAAGGATCACCTCTACTGCATTGGTGACAAGTGGCCAGCCTCTGCTTGAAGATCCCCAGGTCACCTTGGAACAGCTTTCATCCTTATGAAGCTTTCCTGCCATCTGGCCCAAATCAGCTTTTCTGCAGTTTCTCTCTGCTTCTGGATCTGCCTTCTGGGGTAAAGCAGAGAAAGGGGGTCCCCTTCCCTAGGCCAGCCCTGCAAGGGCTGGGGAGAGCTGGGCTCTTCCTCTTTCCAAGTCTTTTGGTCCTTGACCTTGAAATTCCTGAGGGAAATCAATGAGTGTCTCCGGGGAAATAAAAGATGTCGGAGTTCCCTCCTTTTCTTCATCCCCCTCTTCCTCTGCCTTCCTCTCCTCTTCCCCTCTGCTTCCTCTGCTGCCCTTTTCTTCCTCCTTCTCTTCCTCCTCCTTCCTTTCCTTCTTCCTCTTTCCTTTCATCTATCTTCCTCTTCCTTCATCCTTCCTCCCCCTCCTCCCTCCTATTTAATCTAATGATCCATTCCCTAGGTCTGGCAGCAGGGTGCCAGGTGCCAGGTGCCAGCCATCTTTCAGCACTGAGGCTGTCACCAAGGAGAAGGTGACAGCCTTTGGGGCTGCAGTTTTACTTTATTAGACTGTTGGTCTGTTTTGTTTGGCTCCCAAGATAGACTGGCTGTGGTTGGGCCCTTCTGGGATCTAAATAAAGCTGGTTATTTCCAGATAAGGACGTTAACCCTGCTTCTGGCCCTTGCTCCATGACCACTGAGGACAAGCAGGAGTGAGCAGCAATGACCCTGTCTCACTGACTAGCTAATGACCTTGGGGGAGTCACTGACCCTCACCAAGCCTCAGTTTCCCATCTGAGCCTCCAATTTCATGGGCCCTGGGGGAGGATCCATTGATATGATGCCCACCAAGTGCTTTGGGATCTGGGAAGGGCTCCAGAACCATTCTGCCTTGTTATTACCTTTGCACCCTGACCAAGGGGCTCAGACAGAGCAAGGGGCCAACCAGCTGGCCTCATGGGAGCTGGCAGTCTCACTGTCCTGTGCCCTGGGGATAGCCCAGGTCAGTTCTGGGAGGGAGAAGAGGAAGCTTGGATGGTGAGGGCTGCAGAAATGAGGCTCAGTCCAAGGCAATGGGCATGTTTAGCCTTCAGAAGAGGATCCGTCAACGATATCCAATAACTATTTCCAAGTCCAGTGTGCAAGGGGGTGGACTTGTTCTGCTAGACCTTCCCCCCACCCAGGGCAGAGCCAGAGAAGGAGGCAGAAGAGGCAGAGAAGCAGATTTCAGCTCCAGATGAGGAGACACTTTCTGACAAGAGCCATTCAGAAATGAATTGACCTTCTTTTACAGGTAGTGAACTTCGCATCACAGCTTAAAAACACATTCAAAGTCCATTAATTTGGTTTTTAACTGTATTGTTCAATTGTATTTCAATAGAATATCTGTGTTCCTTTACATTGTATTTTGTGTGTTTAAGAACATGATTCTGAGCCAGGGTCCCTGGGCTTTCCCAGACCACTGCACAATTTCCACAGTAGAAACTGTTCTCCTGATTTTGTTCCCACATTGGTTCCAAGTCTTTCCATGTCTCTGAAATCATCTTTTCCCTCCTTTATCGAAGCCCTTTTGTCCCCTTCACATTCATAGACCACAATTCACTTCAGCAATGCGTGTGTGTGTGTGTGTGTGTGTGTGTGTGTGTGTGTGTGTGTGTTTACAGATGGTTGTTTTCCTCCTTCTTTGATGTCCTTTGGGCATGGACCCAGCAGCCAGAGCTGGACTGGAGGGCTCACAACGCAGGCATTTTTTGTGTATACCTCCAAATCCTTTTTTCATAAACAGGGCCCCAAACAGAGCATTGAGATGGTGGTTTCCCTCGCCCTGCCAACATCTGCCATCTTCCTTCCTCATTGTTTTTTCCAATTTGATGGATGTGAGATGAAACCTCAGAATATAAATATATTAAATATATATTTTAAAATATTTATTTTAATATTAATTATTAATCAATCAATTAAATTAAATTAATAATTAAATAAAAGCAATGGATTAAATTAAATATTTAAAATATTAAATAAACACATATTTAAAAACATAAAAATATAAAATTTATAATATTAAAATAAAAAATTTATCTTTATATAAAGAAATCTTTATCTAATAGTGATTTCAAGCATTTTTTTTCTTGCTACTATAGATAGCTTGGATTTCTTCCCTTGAGAACTAACTGCCTGTTCATATCTTTAGACCATTTATCATTTGGTGAATGACTCTTATTCTTATAAATCTGGATTAGTTTCTTACCTGTCTTGGAAACGAGACCACAAAGTACTTTCCTCTGGGATGGATTCAGGATATGGGAGAAACTTTTCAGATAAAGAAATGAAGTCTCCAAGAGTCAAAATACTGTATTCATTCCTCTCCATCAGGTTCTGGGGCAGGAGCATGTTACCCTTGCATGGAGCTTAGCTGAATAGCCCAGCCAAGGTGGTGGCCAAGGTGTGTTTGGGGACACCCAGGTGAGTGGGGACATAGGCCATGGGCATCCAGGACCTCAGCAAGAAAACACAGGGCAGAGAGGGGAGATACACACACAGAGGTGGGGTCAAGACCACCCAGCTACCATGGAGCAATGTCTGGACGAGTCCAGGCATTCCGATGCCAAGTCCAATGCTGAGCCACAGGCTGTTGGAGCCTCCTTGATTCTGAGTTACAAACCAAAGCTGCCCCCAGTGCCCCCAGGAGTCCCAACCTTAGTGGGACAGCTTCCTGGGCCTCTGCTTTCTCTCTCTCTCTCTCTCTCTCTCTCTCTCTCTCTCTCTCTCTCTCTCTCTCTCTCTTCTCTCTCTCGGCCAAACACTCACCTAAATCCTGCTCTGAAACTCTGCAGATGGTCACTTAGTCCCTCTCTCCGCCCTGCTCAGATCTGTGGCTTTGTGCGTCTGGACTGGGAGGGCTCTGGACAGCTCTGCACAGGGCAAGCCAAATGATGGAAAACAGAAGTGGAGGGGAGGCGCCGTCTCTTTCCATCTGGGTTCTTTTTTCCACTAACAGTGGGGCAATGGAACCATTTTAGGGAGGTGCACAGGAAAGCAGGGTTTGTTTTACTTCCAGGGAGGTTGATGGTAATGTTATTTTATTGACACTAAAATGAATTTTGAAATGCAGTGGAGTGAATGTCACAGACCTGCCTCGAAGCCTTTCTCCATCTCTCCCATTATTGGGTCTCTCTCCCTCTGCCCCCCCAACCCCACCCTCTCTCATCTCTTGTGGTGTCCTTGGGGGGATTCCTTCGGAAAGTGTGAGTCGTAGAAAATCCAGCTAACTGCAAAAGAAGCCATCCTCCAGCTCCACCCGTCTGAGCTTCTCTCCGTGGGGCTGGGAAGGCCAGTCGGAGCTGGCCAAGTCTGTGTCCCCGGTTTTTAGCACTTAGCCCAGTGCCTGGCACAGAGCAGGCATTTCAGAAATATTTGATGATGACTGGTTGAATCTGACTTAAACTTACTGTCCTGTATCTTTTCTATTTCCCTCATGAAAACACTTCAGGGAGAGGGGAAGTTGAGAATTGGCACTCATTAATTGGGAAACAGAAGGTTCATTTAAGTGGGTAGAGGATACAGTATTTCAGAGAACCCTAGAAGACATCCTCAGGAAAGTCAGATCCTCAAGGGATGGAAAATTCTCACTTTTCTACCTGTGTCCCCAAAGCCTCAAAATGCAGGGCACACAGTAGGCACTTAATAAAGGCTCGTTGATTAATTGATCACTCTTGCACCTAGAGCTCGTTTTAATTCAGAATCCTTCCATTAACTAAGGCCAGCTGCCCCTTCCCCCCTAGTCATGGCAGCATAAAAAAATAAAGGCAAAACCTCTGTTCAGACACACTTCTGTGGCTCCCCGGCAAAGTGGAATGAGAACTCAGTTTGGAGTCAGTAGATGGAGGTTTTAGTCATGGTTCTTTTACTTATGTAATAACACCAGTGGTTTTGGGCATCTCTGTGGAGGGCAGACTTGTCTGGCCACTCCCTCCTCCTTGCCTGTTTCGTTTCTGGAGATTTAATCAGACACAATTGCCATAGTAATTAGATAATTTTTTAAACCTAGTGCCAATATAATGATCTATCGAGTCCCCTTTGCTTCTCTATAGAGTTTACATTAGTTGATGTTGTTCAGTCATTTTCAGCCATGTGGGGCTCTTTGTGATCCTATTTGGGGTTATCTTGGCACAGATTCTGTAGTGGTTTCCTTCTCATTTTACAGATGAGGAAACTGAGGCAAACAAGGTTAAGTGACTTGCCCAGGGTCACACAGCTAACAAGTGTTTGGGTCCAGATTTGAATTCAGGTCTTCCTGACTCCAGGCCCAGCACTCTATCCACTGAATCATCTAACTACCCTTATACTAGTAGTAAAATCGTTAATACCTCAGAGCCCCCAGTTAGAAAAACAACTTACATTCATGGAGTATTGACTCTCTCTCCTAATTTAAATTTATATTAATCTCTAGCTAATCCCTAACCTTGTTATGTCTAAATGAAAAAAAAATCAGGATACAGGAAACATTTAGGTCAGGGGTTCTTATCTTTTTGGTGTGGTGGATTCTCATAGCACTGTTTTTGAATTCATGGAAACTAACTCTACTGAAAAACAGTTAATCTTTAAAAAGTTCATGGAACCAGGTTAAGAGCTTTTGGGAGAAGTTCGGATGCCTCTCACTTGGCAGGACGGGGAGGAGGAGCTGGGGGAGAGCAGGCATTTTGCTGAGACTTGCCTCAGACCTTGCAGAGATTGGCACAGCCCCTAGCTTTCTCCCCTAGGGCTCTGACGAACCTCCTTTCACTTTCTCCTGTCACCAGATGCCCCTGACTCTTTCCAGTGCAGCTAGCTAAGTCCTAGGCGGGGCTGAGGAGGCTGACCCCGATGCTTCCGCTGCTGTTCAGCACTGAAGGTCCCTGCTCCTTCCCCATCAGTCTGTGTCCCATTGAAAACCTGGGAATGACTCCCTTCCTCTTTCTTTCTCAGAGAGAGTGTGCCTAGTTTACTCTCAGAGCTCAACCTTCGGAATTACAAATCGCCAGTCTAGTCACTTCTGAAACCCCGACTGTACTTAGTATCTGTGTGACTTTAGGCAAGTGACTTCACTCCCTCGGGTCTTGGTCTCCTCATATGTAAAATGAAAAATTGTATTAAACAATCTCTAGTGACTGTTCCTGGGGGAATCTCCACGATCTTGCCCGAACCTCCCTCTTCCCCCCCAGTCCAAAGCTCTGCTAAACTCTAGCCACACAGCTTTCACAGCATCCGCCTCCTCTTCCAGTGTTTCAACCCCACCACGAAGGGAATTGAAGCTGACTATTCAAGTTGTCCCTAGTGAACCTTTCACATCTGCACATTCTTTCCTGAGCATTTTGCTGGCTTTTTTTCATCAAAAGTGGCAAGTCTGACATGTCTGAAATTCATCTTTTCCACATTTTCAAAAATTGGGACAACAGCCACCGAGGTTCTAACCCCTGTCCCCACCCCCGGGGTTCCTCCACAGTTCCTGCCGGGGGTTTCTACTGTCACATCTGCTGTTCTCTGGGAGCTGGGCTTTCTGGTTATCTGGGTCTAGAACCTTAGAAACACTTAAGATCAGCAAGATTCTCAATGACTGTCTTTTCTCTCAAATTCTACCTCCATTCTTTTGAAAATATTGTTTGTTTTTACATATTTTACGCTTTACATTTTTAATATCTTTTGTTTTTACATAACCTAAATTTCCCCATCTCCCTCCCGTCCCCTCCCCTTTCCTTCTCCTCTCCCTCCTCCCCAAGAGCCATCTTTCATAAGAAGAAAAAAAAATTAAGGAAAAGTAGAAGCAGAGAGAAAGTCCAGCAGAACGCAACCTGTGAAGCACCCTGGTCCCGTGGCTCGCCACCTCGGCAGGAGGTGAACTCTTTTATATCTCTTTTATACGAGATCATTTATATGAGGAGGGGGGCAGTGCCCGCTCCCAGTTAGTCTTTATAATTGTGTAACATTCACCTTTGGTTTTTGAGGTTCGCCATCACTCTGCACTTTGGCTCTGCTGGCTCTACTCTGCATCCGTTCATTCTCTGTATTCATCATTCACTTCTTATAGCACAGTCATGTTCACGGACCATCTGGTTCAACCATTCACCAGTGTGTGGGCACTTGTTCTTCGTTCTTTGCCACTACAAAGAAAATGCTGCTGTTAGTATAGGGCAGCTAAGTGGCACGGTGGATAGAATGCAGGGCCTGACATCAGGAAGACTCATCTTCATGAGTTCAAGTACAGCTGACTATCTGTGTGACCCTGGGCAAGTCACTGAACCCTCTTTGCCTTAGTTTCCTCATCTGTAAAATGAGCTGGAAAAGGAAATGGCAAACTATTCCAGTATCTTTGCCAAGAAGACTGAACAACAAAGTCTTGTCCGTGACTATCTGTACCAAGTTGACTCTTCAGCATGGACTCTTAGGGTCTCTGCTGCTTTCCAGTGCTTGTGTGGGCCTGGAAGATAGAGGGAAGGTTCCCAAGGGACTTTGAGGGGTCATTCAGGAGGGAGATTCCTTCTGGCTCTGACCCCAGGGACAGGACATGCTGAGAAGAGGGAGAATGGCTCCTGTTGCCAGCAGTCTGGAATTCAGGCTCCAGCCAGGACTGCAGGGCTGTGGCCCAGGACCTCTCCATTCAGAGAATCCTGGGGGGACCCACTGTGCCTCAGTGTCAGGTACATAAACTCACCTGGCCCAGGAGGTGATGCCTATGGACTGGTGTCCATGGTACCTCTGGGTGGGCTCAGAGCATGGGAAACCCCACAAAAGCTCCCCAAATATCTTATTCACCCCATGTTCAGAAAGGAAGGAAAGAAGGAAACAGGCACTTTTTAGGTGCTTGCTGTATACCAGGCATGCGCTAAGCACCATGATGCCAAATTCAAATGAAAAGAAAGTTCCTCTTTTTATACAAATACAAAGAGAGTGCTAGTTCAGGGGGGCTTATCTTTTAAAGGGAAAACCTCACAAGAAGGGAGCTAAAAGTGGGGAGGGGGAGAGGGGATGAAGGCCCCCAGCCTGGGGTCCCACACAGAGAATAGAGGCCCCAGAAGGAACTCCCCAAGAGGAGGAGGGACAGGGTTGACAGAGGGATGTTTCAAAGAGTGACCGGAGGCTCCAAGGGGTGAGCAGGTGCTCCCAATGGGTGAGCAGATTCCAAGGCGAGGAATGCCCAGGTGCTGAGGGATGTTGCAGGATGAGACAGGAGTTAAGGCAGGATTTTGAAGCCTTGACTCTTTGGAAATAAGGGTTGGGCTTCTGGGGCTCTTCCCCAGAACGGAGGCCCTAAGGGGAATCCATCAATGGAAAAGGAGGACCAGGTTGGGAAAACTGACACAAAAACTTTGGCTTTTTCTTGAAATCAGTAATTGAGGGGAGGATGCAGACAAACCCTCTTGGCTGTCAGGAATATTATGGGCTGGTGGAGAGTACCTGACCAGGAGCCAAGCTGGGCCCAGGGGTAGGCCATAAGTGTATTTGCCTAGGGCATGGCTTTTCCTTAGTACAAATGACACTTTGTAGCATTATGTTATATAAATGAATGCGCTTTTGACACAGAAGATCCCACTTACCCTAGTGCCTGTTTATATCTGGGCTGACTCAGAGGCATTTGAGGGTCTCTAGTGGACAGGAGCCCATCTGTCCAAGCTTAGAGTGACTCAGTGTCCCCAGTAAACCTGGAGTCTGGTTCTGGCTCATCCATTGACCAGCTGAATGCCCTTGGGGACAACTCTCAGTCTCTCTGAGCCTCTGTAAAATGGGAGTGGACAAGGTGACCAATGAAGCCCCCTCCAGGCCTAAGACCCTCTGCTCTGGGGCCCAGGCCATTCTTCTAGCAGCTGATTCCCAGGCAAGCAAGGGCCCCCTGCCAGCAGCCTAGCAAAGGAGAGATTAATGACAAAGGAGGAAAGACAATCTCTAGGAAAGGAGGGATGCCTTTGTGGAAGGCCTTCCCCTCACTGAGATCCAATTAACGGTCCTGTGTGACTGAGGAAGGAAGGGGCTTCAGTTACTGGGGACTGAGGAGGAATGAAAAGTGCAGCCAGGTACCCACCAGCAGGACCTCCAGGCTGGACTCGACCTAGGTTCTCTCTGAGCCCATGGCATCGTGTTTCCTGCTGGCACCAGGGCCGAGGCTCTGGCTGCCTGCCGTGAAAGCAGGTGACACCAAATCCTTCCCCTGTTATGCTGCTAACCACAAATAAAACAGGAAAGGCAGGCTGCTCTCTCCTCTTTGGGGGTGCTGGCAGGCTGTCAGCTGTGGCGACCAGATGTCTCCTCAACTGAAAGAGAGGTATGTTTGTCTAACTGAGGCAGGCACCTCCAACAAACTTCCTCCCCTCCCTGGCTGCATGCTTTGTTTCACCAAGACACCAGACATCAGTGGAAAATGAATCCACTCCTGAGGCCTAGGAGGAGGAAAGGAAGGAGATGAGAAGCCCGGCCTCAGCTTGAGGCTAGAATCCCACAGCTTGCTTGGTGACATCTTGGCAGTGGCGACTTACCAGGCCATCTCCACTAGAGTTTCTCTGTCCTCCAGCCTTCCTCACCCTGGTCAGTGCTGCTAACTTGGATTACTGGGAGAGAGTAAATAAGAATTCCCAGCCAGAAATAAGCACATTTTCCTCAGAGAGGAAGATATAATCAATCAATCAATTAATTAGCATTCATTGAGCACCTACTTTGTGGCAAACACTGTGTTAAGCCCTGTGAATACAAAAAGAGGCACAAAACCGGCCCTCAATGAGCTCACAATCTACTGGGGGATAAAACATGTAAACATATATATACCAAGTTTGATACAGGATAAATGGGAAATCATTGATCAAGAAAGACACTAGAATTAAGAGGGGTGAGGAAAGGCTACCTGTAGAAGGCGGGATTTTAGTTGGGCCTTAAAGGGAGCCAAAGAGGTCAATAGTCAGAGTGAAGGAGGAAGAGCATTCCAGGCATGAGGGATGCCCAGAGAAAATGTCCAGAACTGGGAGACAGAGGGTCTTGATTGAGGAACCGCTAGGAGGCCAGGGTCACAGAGTATGAGTTGTGGAGTGAGATGTAAGAAGACAGCAAAGGTAAGAGGGGGTGGGTGATGAAGGGCATTGAATTTATTTAAAACTGGAAGTTAGAGTCATTGGAGTTTACTGAATAGGGGCCAAACACGGTCGGACCTGCACTTTACGAAAATAACGTTGCTGGCTGAATGGAGGAGGTGTTCGAGGCAGGCAAACCCCCAGCAGCTATCGCCATAGTTTGGGTGTGAGGTCATGAGAGTCTACCCCAGTGTGGAGGTCAAAGGACAGAAGGGGGTGTATTGATAACATACTAGAGATGTGAAATTGACAGGAGATGCTGCCCAGGCTTGGTACCTGGGGCCTGGGGCCTGAGAGATAGTCAGGGGTCCAGGCTTACACCTAGTGTGTGAGCCTAAGGGTCTGGGAGGGGGGTATTTTCCTCTACAATAAAAGCAAAGGAAGGAGGGGAAAGATGGGAAGGTTTAGGGGAAAATGACGAGTTGAGTTCTGTTCTAGACATAAGATATCTACTGGGTGTTCAGTTAGAGGTGTCTGAAAGGCAGTTGGAGATGGAATATTGGAGGTCAGCAGAGAGGCTGGGGCAAAATAAGGAGGTTGGATGGTAATTAAATCTATGGGAGCTGATGAGATCACCAAGTGAATGAGTCTAGAGGGTGACAGGCAGAGGGCACAGGACAGAGCCTTGAGGGACATCCATAGTTAGAAGGAGACTGAGGAAGGATGGCCAGAGAGACAGGAGAAGAAGGCAAGATTGGAGAAAATGCCTTCAGTTCCTCCTGAATTATGAGGCTCTGATGAGGGAAGGGTAATAGGTTCTACCAGGGACCCTGATCACTCTCAGTGACCAGAAACCCTGCAATTCAGTGTGGAAAGAATTCACCAGGCTCAAGCAAACTTGGAAGCTGAGATTGTAAAGTTTATTGTTACGCTGCACAGCACAGCTGGTAAGGATTCTTGTGGAACCTGCAACCTTCCAGAAATCACAGGTATAGTTTTAAGGAGTCAAGACAGTAAATCAGGTGTCAATTATGCTAACTAAGTGAGTAAGGGTGGGATCAGGGAGGAGTTAAGGAGTGGTCAGTGCTTAAAGGAACATGCACTTTTAATATCAACTGTGCATGCGTATTGCCCATAATTCACTGGGAAATAGCCCAAGGGGTGGGGAGGCTACCTGGAGGTGTGGTTTTAGGCCTGACACGTCAATAAAGTCAACCATCGGTCACGGCCACTGAGGAGTGCCCAGTCTGCCACCCATCGATGTCATGTTTGACAAGATGGATGTTGGGAACCAAGGCCAACAGAGACTCAGTATGGGTATAACTGGCTAAGGAGTTACCCTATAGATAGGGCATTGAAGGATTCATGGTGCAGCTGGCCACTCTACTAGGGGAGATAACATTTGCCTAAGCTAAGATGTTTATAGATAGTTTAGTGAAGGATTCATATCTAGCTTGTTATTGTTCCAAGCAGAGATAAACAGTTCATGAATTGTTGTTGGCCAGAGTGCTGGCAGGGGGAAGGGGCAGAGTTAATGCTCTGAGACTGGGGGGGGGGGGGGAAGTGTGATTTTACAGACTGCTTTTACAAATTGATTTTACAGACATCGATCCCAAAGCACCCCATTTACAAACTGATGCTACAGATTGATATTATAGACTGATGTTACAAACATATATACATCCCAAGTACCCCATCAGCTTCAGGAGCCTCAGCTCAAGAACCAGGCCTGTAGTGCCAAGAACCTCATAGAACTTGGCCAAGGTCATGCCTCCCCTGCTACCCTGAGGATCAGGAGGGGCCAGCAACTGCAGACCCTTGTTCTTTCTGAAAACCAGACTGCTCCTGCTTCCACAACCTACCTGAAGACACTGCCAGCAACTCCACCCACAGGGACCTCTTCGGGCCACCAGTAGCTGACCATTCAGCACAAAATGCTTTCAAAGTTTGAGGTTCTGACCACAGAATCTCTGACATCAGATCCCCCTGGTTATCAAGGCATCAACAGATTAGACAATAGTCCAGGCCCCTGGCTTGGCCACCCCAGCCTCTACTTTTTCCAATCAAGGATTCCTCTCCAGAGCAGAGCCCTCCCCACCCCCAGCCCTGGGCTAAAGGAGTCTTACTGGCTCATCATTGCCTATCTTTCTCTTGCTTGGCATTCAAGGCCCAGCCCTCCCATCTCTGCTCTGCCTTTAAGGACCAGCTCAGATGTCATCTCCTCCATGAAGTCTTCCTGGTTCTCTGGTCAGTTCTCTCTCCCTGCTTGGTATCCTGGTAGCTCCTCATTTCTGCCTCTCTTGGGCCTGTCCCATAGCATAGGCCACCCTGGCCCATTGGCTTGTAAATGCCTTATTCTTCTCAGCCAACAAGCATTTATTAAGTGCTTACTATGTCCCATGCAGTAAGCACTGATTAAGCTCCCACTGTCTGCCTAGTACAGATACTTTACAAGCATTACCTCCTTTGAGCTTCACAACCGTCCTGGGAGGTAGGTGTTGTCATTGTCCCCATTTTACAGATGAAGAAACTGAGGCAAACAGGATAAGTGACTTCAATCACCCTAAGTCATTTGGGAGATGAACCTTGAAGGAAGCCAAAGGCTCCAAGAAAGAGATGAGGAGAGAGCATTTCACATAGCGAGGGGATGGAACGCTGCCTGTGCCTAGACCAAGGACGGCCACAAGGCAGGCTGTGTGACCTCAGGGAAGTTACTCTCCTCTCTGGCCCTCCATGACACTATCCCCAGGCTCCCTCCAGGTTCCCAACCACACCCTATGGATGATGGGGGAGAAGGGAGATGGAGGGGTCAGACCCTCTGCTTATATCACAGAGATAGGCTGCTTGTCCCTGAATGGCCTTCTCCACACCCACATGAAAACTGACCCTAAGATGGCATGGAATACAAGATGCCTTAGGAAGGGATGAGTAGGCCCAAAAGGTCCATCTATGTGGAAATGTTCTAACAACACAATTTATAATGGAAAAGGGAAAGGGAGCTAAGGTCGCTAACAGGATAGGCCCCAAGGAAAATGGTGAAAAGGCAGGTTTTTCTTGGCTCTCCCTCCATCTGTCAGGATGACCCCTCCCCACCCCCACCCCCACCTGTACATTCATTCTATTCATCTGCTGTTTCCTGGCCACTGCCCAGTACTTGTGCCCTTTCTCTTTCCCTTTCAGCTCAGGGTTACCTATCTAGTGGCAAATGGCGTGTTATGGGGAAATGGTTTGAGAATGTTGTCAACTGATTTCACCAAAGTATTTAATCCAGATGTAGCCTTGAAGGCCTTTCTCCAATCAGGGGACTGCCATTCATTTATAAGCACATCTGTGGAGACAACTTTGTTCAATGACTCTTTGAATGGGAATGTTGATTAAGGCTCTCTTAAGGTCACCAGAGTCCCGGGGGCCTGTCAGGCAGCTGCCATGGCCTGGTGGCTTGGGTATGAGGAGGTTGGGCTGGAAGACCATCCCCAAACTTCCTGGCTGCCTGATCGTGGATAGATCGAGTAAGTCCTTGTATTTAAAATAGAACCAGGGACACTTTCACAATCAGGATCTCGCTGCTCCTTGGAGGAGAGAGCTGAAAAGTGTGACTTTACATTGAGTTCTGATCTTCTGAGATGAGACAGTCCAGGGAGTGACCAGTACTGGGGGAGGGAGTGCCATAATGACCACTTCCTGAATCCCTCAAGGTTCTGAGGCAACCAATCCATACTTTGCAATAAACATTCACCAGAGAAGCCATGCTCTGGAGGGACTTTCCCCCTCAGGCCCTGTTCTCCTCATTACCTCCTCTCCAGGCATCCTTTCCACAATCTCACCAACCACCTTCAACAGCCACCATGCTTATCCTTCTCTCCCATCCCCAGCCCCCAGTCAGAATCAAGTCAACTCTACCATTGTTCCTGGATGGGCCATGCCAATCTACCAGCAAGTGGTGCAGTGGTGCAGAAAGACCTGAGTTCAAATCCCACCTCAAACACTTGCTGTGTGTGAAGCTAGGCAAGGTATTTTATCTCGCTTAGCCTTAGTTCCTTCTGTAAAATGGGAATAATAGGGGTTTGCAGATCTTAAGACACTATATAAATGCTGGCTATTACTATTAATTTTGGCACATATTTTCTAAATGCAATTATCTAGAGCTGGCTTGTTCACCCATTAGCCCTAGGCACTAATAACACACATCTTCATGTGGGCCATTTAGTTTTGCCCCCTTTAACAGCCACAAACTGCACCCATTTTCTCCACCCCCCCTGCACACCCCCCCAGCTTTTGCCCCTGAGGAGGCCCTGAAGAACAGAGATTTAAGGAAGTGGTGCCCAGAGTCAGACGGCTGTGCTCCTGACAGATGCCTCTTCCTGGGGGCCAGAGAATCCACCACAAGACGATGGTGTGCATCTGTAGAACACTTTGGGGTGGGTGCCCACTCATCGCCATTCATGCTGCCTCCTTCCACCTGTGATCCGGGCCATGCCACTTCTCAGGCCTGGTTTCAGGCCTTGTCAAGGTATTGCCTCTGCTCCTATGCCCTCCTCCCACAGCCTCTCCCAGGTCAAGCTCTGTGAATAGTCATCAAATCACCCAGACCCTCCTGAAAGGTGCCCAGTGATTGCCTAAAACTGCCTTGCTTCTGATGCCCATATCCCAAACCCCCATCTGTGGCCTTCCCTTCCCCAGTTAGGTTGCAGGCTCTTTGAGGGCAGGGATTGGCATGTTTGCTTGAGTTTGTATCCCTAGCCCTCAGTACAGCGCTGGGTCCATGCTAAGTTCTTAAATGCTTTTCATTCATTTATTTATTCGTTCATTCATAAAACAACTTCCTTGCCACAGCCCTCTGAGGCTGGCAGTAGGACTGCCATCTATGCTTTACTGAGGAGGGACCCAAATTTCAGAGAGCTGGGGCCAAGAGGCAGGATTCAAACCCAGGCCTCTCCTGATGGGGCCAAGGAGAGTGCCTCCCCACTACAACTTGCTGAGGGGGTGGCAGGAATCCCCCATGGGGGAAACCACAAAACCAGTCCCATATGAAGAAAACAAACCAAATAACCCCTTTGAGAAGAACTGTCCGTCCTAGAAGGACGGAGGGCAAGCATGGATGCTTGCTGCCTCCTCTCCATGCCCAGTGCCCACCCCTCTCCAGCCTCTCCTTAACGAGCTCTCCCGAACACTCATTCCATTAAGCTTCGCTTCGTGCTTTATGGCTAACAGGCTTCCCGGGCAGCAAAGTTTAATGCTCCTGCCACCAAATTTAATTAGAGGATTAACTCATCCGCCCATTAAGAGGGAGAAATTGGTGGCCTTGGTGTTTCTCATGAATCGTGATCTCTCCCCCCACTCGACTCCAGAGTGCCCAACATTCTCTCCATTGAATGAATAGCATTTTAATGAAGATCCAATACATTGCAGCCTGTTCTCATCACTGTTTGGAGTAAACTTGATCATGACCCAGAGGCTGCATCCAGGAAGGCTCAGTAATAACGTTGATCAGACTCATCGGAGGGCCTTCACTCGGTCTTGCTGACTCCTAATCTGTGAGGCTTGGAGCGTGCCCACCTCTGGCGGTTCCCAGGACAGTTTGGAGCCCTGAGAAAGCCATTGACTGAAACCACCAGGGCCTCAGCCCTCTGCTCCAGGGCCAGCTCCCTGGAACAATGCTCCTTAAAGAGTCCCACAGGCTCATGATAGAAAAAGCCATCCACACCCAGAGGAAGAGCCTCGGAGCCTGAATGCAGATGGCAGGGGACTCTTCAGGATTTCTCCCGTTTGTTATATACAACATGACTAATGGGAAAATAGGCATGTTTAATAGGAATGCATGTGTAGAGCCCATATCAGATTGCACCATCTTGGGGAAGGAGGGGGATTTAAAACTTATACAGGTGAATGTTGAAAACTAAAAATAAATAAATTAACTTTTAAAAAGCCAGTCCTGCAGAAGTGGCATGCTGACTTTGAAAAGTCCTGCTAACCTTCCCTCCCTCCCTCCTGCCTAGTTCCATTTCTACTCCAAGCCTTTCTTCTTCCTCAAGCCTATAGGATGCCATAGCTTCTGAAGCAGATGGGGCCTTAGTGGCATCCAGCCCACCCAGTCTGTGCCCAAACGGGTATTCCTACTAAAACAGACCTCCAGTTCAAGGGAATTCACATCTCAGGAGGCCAGGAGGCTCATTTCGCATGTGTCTCTACAGCCTGTGCTACCAGAGAACTTCTCAAGAGACGTCTATCAGTGACCTACGGGACAAGACAAGGGCAAATGCTGTCAATTTTAGAGATAGGATGGAATCTGCAAAGTACAGACCCAGAAATTTGACTTTGGTTCCTGGAAAAAAATCAACCACATAAGTCGAGTTAGTTACTGTACAAAGGAAGAGGGGAGTACCGAGGACCACCTAGGAGTTAAGAGGGTTTCAGGCCCCACTCACCTCGCTGCCTTTGAACAGTCTATGTTTGTGGATGGCAGGATGGCAACAGGGTGAGACAGTATTGGCTAAGCGCTTTGCCCAGGGTCTGGTATATAGTTGGTGCTCCATAAATGCATGTTCCTTTCCCTTAGGTCAGTAGCATTCTTCTGAGCTTTATCTATTTTGGATAAAGTATCTAACAAAGTCTCTCCTGTTATTCTTGTAGAGAAGATGGAGAGACGGGGTGAGACAATAGCCCAGTGAGGTGCGTTTACAATGGGTTGAGCAGCCAGATCAACAGAGATGTCCAGAGACCAGACATTAATGGGTCCATATTCTCTTGGCCAAACGGCTCCAGGAGACTGCCTCAGGGATCTGTTCATGGCCTTGAGCTATTCAACATTTTCATCAATGACTTTTGTATCAAAAGTCCCTGGTTCAAAGTGTCAGCTTCACCAGTGTAAGTCAGACCTCCCTGGGGCTCTATGAGCAGAACCTAGATAGCCATTTCTTAGCTAGTTCAGGCATGAGCCAAGCACACCTCAGAAGCTGAGGACGTCTTCTAAAATAAGCTCCCAAAGGCCAAGCAGTGAAATCTAGAAGGCCGTGATTTTGACACTGAAGGTGAAGGATTTAAGGGATGGGTTAGAATGGCCTTCGTCAACGGAGCTTAGTAGAGAGGGGGCCTTAATGAGAAGACAGCCAAGGCTGAGATCGATCCAGCAAATACAGAGGCAAAAATAGATGACTGCTTTGTAACAACTCTAATTGGGCTTGTCAGCCTTAACTTACATGACCTCTAATCAGAGGGCCTTAACAGACAGGGAGAGTCTGTTTGGAAAGGGAGAAAACCATGGGCCAATGCCTGAAGACCCCTGCCCCCTTCAGCAGGTATTGCCCAAAAGCCCACTGTGTTGTGGGAGAAAGAAAGATCATGGAGACACTGTGGGGACCATTGCTGGAGTCACAGGGGATCACAGAAGAAGCTTCAGAAATTGATAAAGGTGATATTTTAGAGAGGGCGTCCAAGGGCAAACCTGAGGGAGCAGGAGGAAGGGTAGCCTAGCTAGCTCCTGATTCCTACCCAATGGGGCTGGGAGGGGGCGCTGAAGGGAAGCTCCTGCCATGATGGTCTTAGAGCCATGACAGCAAAAGGGAAAGCCCAGGGATCTAGGGCTCCGGTATCCAGTCTGTAGACTGAATAGCTTGGGGTGCTCAAGGCTCAGGTCTGCCCTATGATCATGATGAGGTAGGTGCAGGCTCTGGGAACCCTCCTTGAACTCTGAATCTTCCCATTTGGTGAGGCATTTGCCTGAGGCCATAAGCCTTTCATTATGGCTCAGCCAGACTTCAGGTTACTAGCACAGCCCTCTTTTGTCCAGCTACCTCCCACCCTTAATCTCTCATCAGAGAGTCTGACCTCATTGACTCCTCCTGAAGACCCTCCCCAAACTCACCCCTAGACCACCCCTAGATTCTTCCCACAACCTTTCTGTATAATAGACCCCATCTGGCCTCCATGTGGTGTCAGAGCACCTGAGAATTATCTAGTGCAGACTCACTCTGTGTCTGATTATTCTGGCCTGCTTGTCCAGTACAAGCATCACAGATAGCGAGGCACCCTAAGAGTCTACCCATTACCTTCAATAAACTTTGCTTTACTTTGGCTGAGAGAAGGTTTGAGTGGAATTCATTTGGCAGGACTTGACATGTTGGGATTTTGGGGTCTTGCTCACCCCTAACCCTGGACCTCTACATGTTATGCTAACTTCAACATTTTATGGTTCCCTGATACCAGGAAATGCTGCTAATGTCAAGTTTTCTCCAGCCAGGACTGGAAGGTATGTAAGCCTCTCTCTCTATTGCCTTCTTGCTCTTGGTGGTGTTTTTTTGGGCCTGACCTCTCAGGTTCCATTAGGTCAGACAGCTGGGAGGCTATCTCGTACTCCACCTGACACTTTCAGGTTTTCGGTCTAGTTTGGTTATGTTGGAAGACATGGACCTGGGCTCAGCTTCTGAAGAATGGAGGACAAGGACAGACACCCCATCTGGAAGTGTAAGCCAGATTCTTTCAATTCTCTCAGCACTAGAGAATTGGGAAAACTTCAGGTACCTTTTTGTGTTTTTCTTGTCTTGTTTTGTGTTTGTTTTTCAAGGCTTACTCCCAAACCTTCCTTTATGGAGGAGGGGACTTCCAGGCCTTACGCCTATATTGGGTTAATCCTTTTCAGCCCCCAAAAGTTCACTTTTGAGTTGTCTTTTACAACATTGGGGAAAATGTAGTTTCTCTAGAGAACTTAAAAAGTTGGTGTATTTTTGCAGCACTGTCTGGCCTTGGTATCACCTAGAGGACCATGAAGCATGGCCTGTTTTCAGGACTTTAAAAGATAATACTCTCTTGCAGTTAGAAATATACTGTCGCTGAGAGGAAAGATGGATAGAAGTCGCCTACTCGACCTCTCTTGGAACACGGTTCTCAGGAAAGATTGTGAGATGGTTGAAGCTAGATCACCTCCACAAAGGGGCAACAGGAGCCAATTAAATGACTCCCTCCCTATGGCCCCTAGGGCTTCAGCCCCAGCCCCTCCACCCCCAGCCACTCCTGCTCAGCTCCTGAGTGGTGCACCATGCCAGTAAACATGTGAAATGTCTATCAGAGTCACATGTGTGTCATGAGGGCACCCAGGCTCAGGGGGCTTCCCTTGATCCCTGCTTTGCCTGGCACAGGGCATTCCTTAAAAAATCCATGATGTCATCATCGGGGGTGGGGACCTCCCTCATTTCACTTGGGGCACTCAGCGGGAAGAGCTGCCCACAAGAATGGGGAGCAAAGCTAACAAAAATGATGTGTTTAGCCACGCAGAAAAGAAAGGATGAAAGGGGAGCTCAGGATGGACCTCCCAGCCACAAGTTTATGATCCTGGACCTAGATGGCCTCTTCCACCCCTCCCAGGTCTAGACTTACCATCCCAAGGTGTCTGAAATTTGCCTGAGGTCACATAGCTAGGAAGGATCAGAGGGGACTCAAACCCAGATCTCTCTTGACCTCCCTTCCAGTTCTCCTTTCATGACATTGCACTGCCTCTAAGAATAGAGAGACACAGAGAGACACAGACAGACAGAGAGATCCATGTGATCCATTGAGAAGAGATCAATGGCTCAAACTCTACAAAAGGGGAGCCTAAGATGGAGATGAAGAGTGAGGGCCCAAAGGCAATGGGGAGCGCCAGGGGAGGGAGCCTGGCGTCAGTCTGCATGGTCCATTGAGCCAGGGCCCCAGAGGCAGCTGCCACACCAGGGAAAAGAGAACTCACATCATCTTCAGACAAGAAGAATGGCCAAGGTCATGTGGTTCTTTTAAGGTTAACCAAGTACTCTGCTGATGTTATGCCATTGATCAGCTGGCGGGAGGCAGCCCACGATTAATGACTTTTGGTCTAGACAGCTTGCTGCTGACCTGGTCACACTGCTCAAGCTAAGCTCAGCCTCCTAGGGGCTGGAGGAACAGCTCTGACTCAGTCTTTAATTGGCATTGATTGTGTTTTGCAAACAAGTGCCTTTCTTTGGGTTGGTCATACCCAGTCCAGCTGTTCAGGGCAGCCCAAAGCAGGGCATGGGGGTCTTCTTCCCAGGCCACTAGCCCTTTCTCTCCCCCCACCCCTACCCTCCAGCTCTTTTCCTCCAAATGGCCCTGTTGTCCTCTCCTCCCTGGTTGTCTCCACTCCAGCAATTGGCCTGGCCCACCTTCTCTGTCCAGTGTTCCAGCCCTGGACCTCACTCACTTCCCCCTCCAGCCATATTTGTTGTCCAGTCGTTTCAGTGGTGTCTGACTTTCTGTGACCCCATTTGGGGTTTTCTTGGCAAAGATTCTGGAGGGGTTTGCCATTCCTTCTCCAGTTCATTTTACAGATGAGGAAACAGAGGCAAGCAAGGTTAAGTGACTTGTCCAGAGTCACACAGCTACATGTGAAGCCAGATTTGAATTCAGCTCTTCCTGACTTCAGGCCCTAGGCTCCAGGCACTCCCCCTCCCAGCTGCCCCCCATCCAGACTTAGCTCTTGTGTGTCTCATTCTTCAAGGGCTGCTTTTGGCTCCTAGAATCTTAGAAAGGCTCTGACCACCTCAGCTGGGGAAGCTTCATATGTTAGTTCTCTCAAGGGCATTGGCATTGTAATAAGGCACAAAGCTCAATGAGACAAAGGAGTGAATACCTAATGGGAAATTCGTTTACCCTTTGTGAACTTTGCCTCTTCTTCCCTTCCCTCTCCTCCTCTTCTTTGGCCTTGGGTGGTGGGGTGGGGAGAGTCCTCAGAACACATCAAATCCTAACATGGAGGCAATGGTCTCTTAGATTTAACATGAGCCCAGTCCTGGGCTCCAAACTGGGTCTCTGTGGAGAAGAATTCCAGTCACCAAGCTTTAACAAGTCCCTCCCTCCTCAGCCCAAAGCATCATGGTGGGCCCTCAAGAAAATCATATTACATGGGGGAAGACACATGGCAGCCAAGCAGATACAATGCAATCTCTGGGACGGGATCTTGGGAAGTCTCACCTTGGAGGGGTCCTTTCTTTTTCTGATTCCTTCACACAGCATCGGGGACATAATACTCTTTCATAAATGTCTGTTGAATTGAAAGTTGTGTTTGAGCCCAGGCTCTGCTTCTGTATGACATCAGGCAAGTTGTACACCAGTTTTCTGGAACTCAGTTTCCTAATCTGTAAAGAGACAGCACTAGACCATCTTCTGGGCCCTTCCAACTCTCGATTCTACGATCTCAAGATCTGCTTGGCAGTTTTCTGACAGTCCACATGGCGGATAGTCACCATTCACCCATGAATTTTGGCAGGTATCGAAAAGAGTGTGATGCCCAGAGTGGGCTTCATCGAGGCTTCAGAAGAAGCCATTTAGAAACCAGAGAGAAGGGAACTCATGCCCTCAGTGACCAGGAGAGCTGGGAGAGAGGTCACTAGTCTGGTCCAGGAGTGAAATGAAGAAAGCAAAGTGAAGGTAACTGGACAAGACTGACGCCAAAGTGAGGCCACAGTGGGGTCTCATTAGGACCAGATGATCTTGGAGGCTCATGCCAACTTTGAAATTCTATGAGACAGAATGGAAGCTCTGCATGCACTTTGTTTCCTGAGATTTCCTTGAAGCCCAACAAAGGGGCTTGCCCTGGATGGCTGAGCTTATGCTAGGCTGAAGATGCTCCAAAAAAAGGTGCCAGGGAGAGGCAGACACAAAAGCGTCTCCAAGTAGAGAATCCCTCTGACCTCAGCCTCTCCTCTTTTGGAAGGTCACCAGTGGTAGAATGTCCAGACCCTTCTGCTTTGGAGTGCCCTCATTCTATTTCGTGACTATCATGGAACATGGAAAAGGCCTCGGGAAGGAGGATGTGGCACAGGAGCTGTGCTTTGAAGGGAACTCAGGATTCCAAGAAAACAACCTTTGGCAGCTCTGACCCCAGGAATGGAACCAGTGCCAAGCCCTGCTGCAGGACACGTAGCGCCGACTCATAAATCCACTGAGGCTGTGGTGGCTGCCAAGACTGAAGGAGAGGCAGAGACATCCTGAAAGAGAATCCTGGACAGCCCTGGAGTTTCTCTACGGCTCCCCCCTCCCGGTAGTATCCCATCCAGTGGGCATGCAGCACTCCAACACTCCCCCTCTGTGACCCCTCACACCTAGCATCACTGGGCATATCTCCTGCCAGCTCAGCTGCCTTTCTGATCATCATTTCTTACTGGGACTATTGCAAATGGCCTCAGTAGCCAGTCAATAGGCATTAAGTGCCTACTGTGTACTGAGGACTGAGGACTGAGGACACAAAGAAGGGCAAAAACCAGCCTCTTCTCTCCAGGAGGGTATCCATCTTCCTACAGTCCGGCTGTCACTTTCCAGCCATCTTCCACATGCCTCCTAAAATACAGACCTGACCCCGTCACCCCCCTCCTCACAAGAGGGAGCATCTCCCTCTCACTTCTGGCACAATGTACACAAGTGCCAGCCTGAGCTGGCCACCCCCACCTTTGCAGGTGACTCTAGGTCAGATGCAGTCAGGTCCTCTGATGGTGCAGCCTCACTGAGCCTTTTCGGTGGGGACCTGCAGGGGGTGGCAGAACTGTTGTCAGACATCTGGAGAGCATTTCCAACTCATCTGGCTTGGCTTCTGGGGCCAGGAGCGCCTACTCAGAATAGCTCAACTTTGTGACAGAACCTGGCAGGGCTGCACCCATACTCCCTTCAGAATGCCCCAGAGGATTGACCAGCATAGGGCCTGAGAATCTCAGCCTCTGTTCTCTTTGTCTGCATGTGGCTGAAGTACTGAGGTTCAGCCTACTGAGAGGCTAACCCCCTCCACTGTGTGGCCTCCCATGACACCCCAATAGGCAGTGACCTGAGGCATATGCGTAGGAAGGGCCATCTGCCCTACCTAGGCTGGCAAACCAGGTGAGGTCAAGGAGGTGCAGGCTGGCAAAGCTGAAAGCCAGGCATCAGCCCCCGAGCACCCCTCACAAAAGCCTCCTGGCTTGGCTTTTCTACTCCTTTGTGGCCATGCGCCCTGGGCTCCACAAGGCCATGAGACCAGACCTCCCAAGCAGCTGAACAGGCATCTCCAGGCTTCATGTGGCATCATGCAGGGTCAAGCATCCAAAATAGCCATCCCAGGACTTCAGCATTTCCCAGAGTCCAGGAGTGAACAGACTGGCATGATTTCTGTGATTGTTCTGGGAAGTCGTGGGGTCCCAGGAGGCCTACCCAACTGTTGCACTATAGGAAATGGCTGGAAGTGGGGGATGAGGGAGGTGATAGGGATGTGGGAAGACATTTTGAGAGTCATTGAGGTAGACCCTAGAGCTAAGTGCCCCAAGCATTCCCAGAGCCAGGGCAGTGCAGGGGCCACCAAACAGTTCTGCTGCTGCTCGGGCCAGGGGCTAATGGAGAAGGAAGGGCCAAAGGCCAGAGGGGATATCATTAAAATAAAGGGCCTAGGAAGGGTCACAGCAGGCAGAGTGGGCAGGGTCCCCGGAGTCCCTCTGGAGTGCTTGGAAGGGGAGGGCTTGGGCACCTGTGCTGTCTTTGGTTCCTGGGCCCAGAAGGAGGAGTTCTGATCCTCATGGCTGTGTGAGTGAGGGGCGGCTTCAGCAGAGAGCTTGGAAGCAGGACGGTGGGAGGACAGATGTCTGTGTGAGCATGGCACTTTACGCCATCTGAGAGTTGGAAAGCGAGCTGGTTGATGCTAGGGAGAGCATAAAAGGTCAAGTGCTTTAAATTGCCCTGACATTCCTCATGAAGCACATGTTTGACCTCTGTGAAGCATCTGGAAATCCTGGGGGCTGGGATGATTCCTCCCTGTGTCCAAGTGTGACTGGGGCAGAGGGGACGTGTGTGTGATAGTAATGAAATTTGAGCTCCTTTTGTATTGCTAAGCTGAGAGGCACTTAACATTTAGTAATTAATCAAGCCTCTGTTAAAGAAACAGAAGGGATGAGCCCCTCTTGCTGATGTAAGAGGAAGGGGTTGGCTGAAACAGGAAGGAGCTAAGGCCATGTGTGGATATAAGGAGAAGTCCCTGCTGGGGCAGACAGAGCTTCTTGGAGTAGGCTTTGTGGAGGCAGAAGCTGCTGCCGCCGGGGAGGCTAAAGAGGAAAGGTCTCTCCTAGGCTGGAAAGAATTCTTTTGATTTGAGGAACCTGGATAAAGTAAGTGATTTTTGATTCTGAGAACTAGCCGAAATTTCTGCTGAGTCTGAGGGCTAGCAGGAGCTACTGAGGCTGTTGAGGATTTCTGAGGGCCAGCAGGAGCAATGATTCCCTTTCCTTAAAGCCAAGCTTGTACCAGCAGCAGGGCTGAAGTATCTTCCTTACTTCCCTGATTTTATTTGGGTGAGGCGGGAACCTGCAGAGAGGAGAGAGAGAGGAAGGGAGAGGGAGACAGGGACAGGGAGAGAGGGAGAGGGACAGGGAGAAGGACAGAGAGAGGGAAGGATTCTTGTCCTCAGGCTCAATGGGCTCACTCACTGACCCAGTTATTAACAGTGCACTGGAAGGGCTTTCAGGCTATTAAAAAGAGCTCTCACTTTGGCCATATCCAGATGGTTAATCACTCTCCAAGAACAACAGAAGGCCTATCCTTTGGAACAGAGCTAAGGAGAGGGAGCCAGTGGAAGTTTTTGTTTCCATGGTCCCTATTTCAATACTTAGGGAAGCTGTGATTCCATTGGCATGGCTGTCCCCTGTCTCCCTGCTCCCATACAGGTCACAGATCAAGTCTGCTTGAGGCCTTAGTAAACAGTCTGTAGGAGTTGCTGGGGCTGAAGAAAAAATAATTTCCTGGTGACCAGCCCTCTGGTGATTAGCCTCTCTGACCTAACCTGGGCGAGTCCTTCAACAGACAGAAGCCTTCCAGGCTAGTAGGGACTCAGATCTGAAGCCAGCCCAGCTTGGTTCTCTGCTGGCCCAGCCAGGGAGACCTGGGGTCACCTGCACAGACTAGGAAGCACCTTGGACAGCGTCCATGGGAGGGCTCCTAGACAAGAGGGGAAACCAGAATTTGAGAAGCCTGAAATGCCACTTAGCTAAAGACAGCTTTCCCTGACTTTATTTCCCTTTTCTAGCTAATCAGTGGGCCCTCCAGATCATGCCATCTTGTCCCTGAGCTTTGAGTCACGAGCCCAGCGCCGTCCTTTCTTTGGCTCTTTGCTCTCAGCTGGGGCTCCAGCCTTCCCAGCAGCCCTTCTGCTTTCTGGTCCCGGGATTAGGTGTGTTCTGAAGCAAGCTGAAGAATCAAGAAAAAGGGGATGATGTCTGTATGTAGCGCAAGCACCCCGGCAGCTAGGGGCAGCAGCAGCGTAGGATACACACATGTGCACAGCCCTCCCCAGAAAGACTAGGATCATCACCGATAATAAGTAGTGCTGGGAGACTGCAGTTGTTTTGTACATTAACTCATCTGGTCTTGACAGTAATCCCTTGGAACTGCGGTTATTGTTGCCCTCCTTTCACAAGAGAGGAAACTGAGCCAGGCAGAGGTGGAGCCACCTTACCAGGGTCCCACTGACTTGACTGAAGCCAAGTGCTGTATCCCCTGCTCCACATGGCACTTCACAAGCTGTGAGAAGCAGATAAACTGGACCAGGCCCCACCATCTGGGCAGACCAGAGACAAGCCTTCACTAAACATTCCTTTCAGGGGGCTTGAGTGGGAGGTTTGATTTGTTTTCCTTTCTCTTCCCAGTCAAAGTGCCTTATCACAGAGCCAGGAAGTAAACCTGGAGAGAGCAGAGAGGAAAGAGCCCCCAGGAGAAGAGAGTCTGGGGAGGCTCAACTCACCCCTGACCTCCTTTAGGTCAGGCAGCTGGACTTGGAGTTGGGAAGAGCTGAGTTCTAATCCTGCCTCAGGAATTCCCTAGACTTCTCTGGGCACATCACTCTCTGCCTCAGTTTCCTTTTGAGGATAGTCATAGCACACACCTCATGTTATGAGAACCAAATGAAATATGTTAAACAATTTGCCAGTCTTAAAAGTCTATACAAACACTAGATATTCCATTATTATTTGGTTCTCCCAATGGGAAGAGAAATGAACGCCAGCACCAAGTGTGCTAGGAGGAAAGGGGCCTCTGAAGGCCAGAGTATCCTCAGGATGGCTTATTGTCCTAAGAAGAAGTCTTGCTCATCCAGAAACCTGCCAAAGGGAGCCCCAGACTAGGAGGAGGGAGCCACTCTCCAAGCAAGCATGTTCTCATGGAAGGGTCTCCTAAGGATCCATCTAGTAACTCCCAGGTTTGTGCCTCATCCTCCAAACCTATTTCCTGCTTAAGCTGGGAAAAGAGAAAGATCTGGTAATATTGCTCCATGGGGTGCAAACGGGAAGTGCCACGCATGGCATCGGAGCCTCCAGTGAGCCGCCAGAGGTCTTGGCTAGAGCTTCCGTCAAATGGCAGTTACTTAGACTCAGACTGGACTCAGCTTCCAGGCTCCTTCCCAGCTCAGAGGGTCCCGCTTGCCAAGCCCTCTGCTCTCTATCTCACTGGCTTCTCGTAACAACTCCAAGATTTAAACGATGCAAGCTCTATTATCCCCATTTTCCAGAAGAGGAAATTTGGTCTTTAAAAGATTGTGTGTTTTGGTTCAGAACATAAGTGGCAAACCAGGTCTTGGGCTTAGATCTGAACCCCACTTCCTTCTGCTGCCCCAAAGCCTCTGAAAACTTGGCAAGAGTCAATGATGAGGGGTGAGTGGGCTCTCTCATCCACTCATTTATCATAATGGCTCTTTTCACTTAGCTGTTTCCCACTAGAGCCATAACTAGGGTGGGATAGCTGGGGCTTCTGCTGGGATGCAGAGTTGGTAGAGCTCTGAAAGGCCCTGTACTCCTTTGGCATTGGAGAAACAGAGGCTGGCCACTTCCTCTGGTCACATTCTAGTTGAACCAAAGAGAGAAAGGGAGAGAGAAGGGGGGAGGGACTGTCTGGTGTACATTCAGTGTTCACCTTGTGATGGCTCAGGGTTGACGGTACCTGAGCCCAGCCGATGTTAACAGAAAGAACCTTGCTACAGTGGGACAAGTGGAGGGTCTCCTCCAGGAGAGGAGCACTGCCATCATACCAGAATCAGAGATGAAGGGTCTGGGAGAAACAGTGTAGCCAGTAGAGATTTGTTGCCCAGCCTTGATTTCATTCTGCTACCTAGCCATTCAAGGGACAGATGCCGATTTCTCCACCACCATCTCCTCTGGTGGAGTGGCTAGGAAGCCTTTCTCTGAGGAGAGCTACAGCTCTTTTAAGACATAGCCTCAGGCTATATAAGTCACCTCCCCAAGTCAGGCAGTTGCCGATATAGACTAGGACCATTCTGCAGACAAGGATGGAGTCTATTCTTTTTGACTCCCTGTGTCTGAAACTGATCCAAAACTCATGTCCATAATAATTTCACCTTTTAACCCCTCACATGTGTCCCCTTCCCTCCTCTGATACCCCTCTGGGGCAAATCCTCATTACCTCACACTTACTTTGTTGCTATGGCTCCTGGGGGGAGGGGGACAATGATCTGCCTGCCCCAAGTCTCTCCCCATACCAATCCATCCATTCTGACACTAAAGTGATTTTCCTAAAGCACAAGTCTGACCATGTCATGCCCCTACTCACTAAAAGCCAGTGGCTCCCTATTACCTCCAGATCAAATAAAAAATGCTCTGTTTGGTATTCATAACCCACCCCCCTCCTACCTTTCCTCTCTTCTTGCTGCTCTCTCTGGAACACATACTCTTTGTTCCAGAGACCCTGGCCTCTTGGCTGTTCCGTGACAAGACCCTCCACCTCTCAGTCCCAGATTCTTATCGTGACCCTCTCTGCCTGGAATGCTCTCGCTCCTCTGCTCTGACTGCTGACCTCCCTCGTTTTCTTTAAGCCCCAACTAAAATCCCTTCTTTTATCTCCCTTTACTCCTCTTTACTTTTACTGTTATTTCCTCATCCTCTCTTCTTTAAAAAAATGTAAAAAATTTAACAATAATTTAAAATTTTAAAATTTTATTTTAAATTTTAATTTTAAATTAAATTAATTAAAATTTTATTTTAAATTTTAAAATTTCTCTCCCTCTCTCCCCTTTGTTGAGAAGGCAAGAAATATGGTATCACCTATTCCCTCTCAATTCCAGTCCTTTCCCTCTATTAATTATTTCCTGTTTATCCTGAATATTGCTTAATTTGCATACTTTGCCTGAGGTCTACCTCGTTTGATTATGAGCTCCTTGAGGGCAGGAGCTGCTTTTTGTTTCTTTTTATATCTTCAGTACTTAGGACTATGCCTGACACATAGTAGGCCCTTAATAAATGTTGACTGGTTGATTGAAATCACAATTTCTTTTGATTCTTTTTCAATCCCTTATGGTGATTATGTGTCCCCAAAACCTATTTCAGGGACATTATTTAAATTAGAAACAAAAAGAAAACCATGAACTCTGTAGTGACTTGGGCCTGGATCTCAAGGTTTTCTTTGATTGGTGTGTGAATGAGCTGAGGGCAAGAACCAAAGCTAGGTGAAAAAGCCAAGACTCCACCACTCAGCCTGTCAGTCCACACACCAGCAGAGCGGTGCTGTTTCCTTACAGTATAAATGATTTTCACCATAATAACAATGACAACAACTTTTCAGTCCTTGTCCTGGGCACCCAAAGTGCTCGTCATAGGCAGGGAAGCTTCTTCAAATCCACCATCTGCTAGTCGTTGCTTGGATTAATTGTGAAATCATTTGACCCCACCTCCACCTTCTACTACAGTAGCTTTTTTGGGGGGAGAGTGAGGCCAGTGGGGGTCTCTCCTCCTCTTCTCTTCCCAGCCCAGTCTATCCTCTAATCAGGTGTCAAACTCGCCTTCCTAGAGTCAGGACAGACCAGGTCACCCCACCCCATCCTCAATCATTCCCTACACCTCCGAGGTCAAATAGGAAATCCTCTGCTGGGTCTTTGAAAGTCCTTCCTCCCCTCCATGGACTCTGAAGCCCAGTGACCCTGGCCTCCCACCAGACACTCCATCTCCCAGCTTGGCTCACTAGCTCTGTGGGTCCTTTGTGCCCCAACACTTCTTCTTCTCTGCCTTCTGGCTGCCTTCCTATGGGTCTTAATGAAAATCTGTCTTCTCCAGGAAGCCCCTCCCCCTTCTCCTCAATGCCAGAGCTTCCTTGTCAGAGCATTTTACACAGTTTAACACATTGCCTTCCCCACATCCCCCTTAGACTGTGAGCTCCTGGAGAGCTGGGGCTGTGTGCCTTTCTACGTGTCCCCAGGGCTGAGCCCCGTGCCTGGCAGGCAGAAGGTGCTCAAGCAACGTCTGCTGGCTTGATTTCGAAGAGTCTCTCCCGTCCCTGAGGAGAGAAACCACGCAGGAGGATTTGTGGGGAGCATGTGTTTGGTGAGGACCTACTATGTGTCAAGTACTGTGCTTATCACTAGAGACACAAATACAAGTGAAAAATGAGATGGGCCCCACCCTCAAGGAGGAGCCCTACAAGGGGATTCCCCTTTTAGGGAATCCTAACAAGAAAAGGAGGCTGGTGAGAAGGCCAGGGGGAAAGTGATAAAGGCATGTAGTGTGTGTGTGTGTGTGTGTGTGTGTGTGTGTGTGTGTGTGTGTGTAAGTGTGTCTGTGTCTGTGTGTGAGGGGGTGTCTGTGTGTGTGAGTGTGTCTGTGTCTGTGTGTGTAAGCGTGTGTGTCTGTGTGTGTGTCTGTGTGTGTGAGTGTGTGTAAGTGTGTCTGTGTGTGAGGGGGTGTCTGTGTAGGGGTGTGTGTCTGTGTCTGTGTATCTGTGTGTGTGGGAGTGTGTCTGTGTGTTTGTGGGGGGTGTGTCTGTGTGGGTGTGGGTGTGTGTGTCTGTGTGTGTGAGTGTGTCTGTATGTCTGTGTAGGGGTGTGTGTCTGTGTCTGTGTGTGTAAGTGTGTCTGTGTCTGTGTGTGAGGGGGTGTCTGTGTAGGGGTGTATGTCTGTGTGTGTGTGTGTGTGTCTGTGTGGAGGGGGTGTCTGTGTAGGGGTGTGTGTCTGTGTCTGTGTATCTGTGTGTGGGAGTGTGTCTGTGTGTGTGGGGGGGGTGTGTCTGTGTGGGTGTGGGTGTGTCTGTGTAGGGGTGTGTATCTGTATCTGTGTGTGTATGTGTGCCTATCTCTATGTTTCTGTGTGTTTGTCTGTCTGTCTGTTGGGGCTGAGCCAGGGGAGGCCATGGTTTTGAAGTCTAGAAGGCAGAGGCAGAGCCAGGGGGGAACAATAGTTAGGTGCCCTGGGACCATCCTCCAAACGGACACACCAGGAAGAACTGGCCAGTGGGAGAGGGGTAGAAGATAGCCTGGAGGACAGATATCCCAGGGAGAGACTGCAGCTGAGGCAGAGCCAGGGCTGGCTTCCCGACGGTCCTGGGAGGGGCAGGGCCCTTTGGGGAGCTGCCAGGCAGGGCAGAGGGCACAGCTTACCTTGGCAGCCTGAACAGAGCAGAATGATGCTCTCCTTCTCCCTCACAGACATCCTAACCAATGGGCTGGCCCGTGTTCCCTGGATTCAGTCCCAGAGGCAGCTTTTGGTTCAGTCAGACTTTTCCCTTTCCTTTTCCTCTTGCTAATACTTTCCCCTCTAACCCAAGGCTGCAAGCCCCCTGGGAGCCCACCTCTGATCACCCCCTTTACTTCCCAAGGCTTCCTTCCTTGGCCTTGTTTATTTCTCCCTCTCCCTTGGGATTCCTTCAAGGCCCAGGCCTAAAGAGGAAATTCTTTCCCCAGATCCAACAGGATCTCCCCAAACCCTCCAGCAAATCCCCACAAGGCCAGGCTGCTGGACAAGTGACAATGACTTTCTCCCTCCCAGGCTTCAGCAGTCCAAGGGCAAGTAGCTTCCTGGGGCAGGCTCAGAAATCAGCCAAATTCAGCCTCAGAGCCGGCAGCCAGTACTGACTACAGCTACTGCAGTCCAAGAGCTCAACCTAACGTCTTCCTGGGACATGACAGGAAATCAGAGGAGAGGCCAGGTGATGAGACAGGACAGACCTGACGTGTGCTGAGTGTAGTTTAAGACAAATCAGAAAAATGACCTCTACATCAACAAGCCAGCAGCCCCACATAATTGGGATGCCTGCTAGAAGCTGCGGGAGGGGCAGCGCTTTCAGCCATCTCCCTACTTCGGGAAGAGCAGGCAGAGGAGATCCTGTTTACATCCACTCACAGAGGCTCCGAGAACGGCTTAGCTAGACCAGAGCAGAGAGCAGGAGGCCAGGAAGGACAAAGGCTAGTCAGCTGGCTGTCCACTGGCTGTGGCAGCAGTCTGAGGTAAGGACTTCCCCAATAGAATGTGGCCAGAAGGTAGGGCACTATTGTGGTACCCGCTGTGAAATGGATGGCCACTTGTGCCCGAGAACACCTGAGACCAGGCTTGGGGAGGCAATTTGTCAGAAACTAGCCGAGCCTCACTGGCCGTAGGAGCCAAGGTATGGTTAGGAGGGGGCTACCCAAGGCCCCAAAGAAGCTAGGCTGGCCCCACCAACAGCCCTTCCAGGGGCTTTTCTGCCTAGATTTAGGGCCACATGTGGCAGTGACCATGAAGACTGACAGTGGAGAAAGGGTCCCAAGTGGAGCTCACCTCCCAGAGAGAAGGAGCTCCAGTCCCTATGAGCTGGACATCTCCAAAGGGAGGGGGTGGAGTCAGCAGAAAGGTCAGAGGTCAGAGGCTCAAGAGCACTTGAAGGTAATTAATCCTAGCCCCTTGTAACCTTTCCAACAAATAGTCATGAGGTTTCTGCTTTCAGACCTTCTGGGAGTGGGAGCCCAACCATTGACACCTAGGAGAGAGCTTGACATGTTAGCAGGTTTGTCCTGCCCTCCAGCTTCTTCCACTCCCCCACTGCTCCTGGCTCAGGAGGTTGTAATTGATGGATCCTCAGAGAGCCCCCACCTTCCTGGGGGAGCCCCTCCTCCCTGGAACTCGGACCTGGGACTGCCTTCCACAGTGGCAGGGTTGGGACTGCTTGGACCTGTTGGCTCAGGAAGGCTCCTCTCACTCAGACCTGCTTCTTCTCTCCAGTGTGACTTCAGAGCCTGCCTCAGCACCTGGAACCCACAGAGCCTGTCCTCCCTGCCCTTGGAGCTCAAGGGCCTCCTCCTCCCCCAGGGGATGTGGGGCTTGAGGATGCCCAGGCTAGGAGACATCTTCAAGCTTGTACGACCCACAGGCCCCTGGGATTGAGGTTTAAACCTCATGATTTATGAAGGGAAGAAGCCAGGTGACCAGCAGTTTTCTCTTTCCTGGGGCAGACTGATTATTTTAGCTTCAGCCCAGAGGGTGACACATTTCACCTGGCCAACAAACCTCAGCCCATCACAATGAAGTTGCCCCATCTATCTGTGCCAAGGTTTCATTTGCTATGGGCCCAGGATGTGAGCAGCTGCAGGCGTTTGGGTGTTAGGTCCCAGACGGCCACTCTTGCCTTGTGCCCTGCCCCCTGGGAGAGCTCCTTCATGACTCAGACTGCAGGGCCCAAGAGTCCAGAACCATTCTTCCAGTCCTGCGGGCACAACAATTACTTTCTGGAAGCAGGAAGGGATGGCAGCACCCACAGAGCAGAGCAGTCACTCTGTCCCCGCTCTGGGGGCCCTGTCCTCATTGCACTGAGCTCTTTGGGGCAGCTTGGGTGAGAGGCAGCTCAGGAGGCAGAGCTTTTGCCCCCGGGCATGGGAGTTCCTGCTATCTAGTACCCTGCCAAGGCCCAGCCTCCTTAAATCCAAGCTTGTCACCAACTTGAGGTGCTGCTGACCACAAAAGTGCCCATCCCCTTGGCCACAAGGGGCACTGGAGGAGAGACGATGGATGGAAGGACATGAGTGTGTCTGAACCACTGGGAAACTGGCCAGCCCTGATGTTTGTGGGTCAATCAGTCACAATCCGGCAGGGAAGGCAGTGCATCCCAGGAGAATCAAATGAACGAATGAGATATATTAAGCACCTACCATCCATCAGATACAGTGCCAAGTGGTGAGGATAGGATACAGATGTGAGCCAATCCCTGCCCTCAATGAGCCACCCTTCTTATAAGAGGAGACAGCACACAGAAGGGAGTGAGGCTCCTCCAGCCTTGCAGAACTGGCTGACCGTTCCAATTCACTTTTCAGTTGCCTCTGGTGTTCCCACATCCCCTGTAAAGGGGATCATTTCATGTCCTCTTTGTTATACTCCTTCCTTCCCTTGCTTTTTTCTTGTCTTGTTGCTATAGCTAGCCTTTCTAGTGCCCCACTGAACGGCAAAAGTGAGAAGAGGAGGGAGGATGGGGACAGGGAGAAAGAGAGAATAGGCGAGGAGGGTCAGGAATGGGGAGAGGAAGACAGAGAGGATCAAGAAGTGGTGACAGAGGCAGGGAGGAGGCGGTGGCAGAAGAAAACAGAAGAGCAGTTGTCTGAGAAGCCCCCGGAGGAATTGGGACCAAAACTCTAATACCTTTGCTGTCTGCTTGATTTGTGACTGAGCTCCCTGCAGCCCTGGGAAGATGTCCAGAGAAGCAGCCAAGGAGGGAGGGTGCGTGGGAGGTGCCAGGAGCCCCGGAGACAGCAAAGGAGAGAACATGAGCCCTGAATTCACTCAAGAATGATTACAGCAGCAGCCAAGCCTTAGGGCTGGGCAGATCCACCATGTGCTACTCACATTTTCTTCAAAAATGAATGGGTATTTTTATAGACATGGACATAGGCACTTCACCATCTCCAGTGTAGACACTGTCCCCCATGTGCATTTTTGCGTGAGTCTATACTTTAATAATCTGTGACTTTTCTACTTGGGGCTCGTCCCTCCATTGACACAGACTTCAAAGGCTTAGTAGGTGGATGGGGTGGACGGGATGTTCAGGGGGCACTGGCAGCTCTAGTGTGATAGCTGCTGGGCCCTTCTCAGGGCTGCTCCACCTTTGGTATCCAACTCTCACCTGTGACACCAAAAAGCTGGCGCATGTGCAGCAGCCATACCCTAGTGAACGTCTCAGCAGATGGGCTGAACCAGGCTGAGGGCAATCAAGGGGCCTCAAAACCATCAGTGAGTTATGGGATGCCTCCCCCAAGCACATGAAGACTTCCCCTAGCAGAATAGGTGGCCAAGAACACTGTTCCAAGGGCCATGAAGGTGCTGCTTTAGCAGGCACATGGAGTGCTTAGAACTTGGTTAGACACGGAAGACACCAAGGCCATCCACTGCATCCTGGGCCATCCCCACTTGGTCTGACTCTTGTCCTGCCACTGGACTCCAGTGACTCTGGAGGAGAGGATGAGGCTGATGACTTTGGGCAGCTCTGCCTCCCTTCAACTGAGAATGATCAAGTCAGGACAGCACCTGTGATGTCATTGGTCTGCTTAGAAAACAAAGGATGAACAACCACAGATGGTCTTGGAGAGGTGCTGTGGGGGATAGGGAGAGGAAGAAGAAGGAAGAAGAAGAAGAAGAAGAAGAAGAAGAAGAAGAAGAAGAAGAAGAGGAGGAGGAGGAAGGAGAAGGGGAGGAGGAGGGGGAGGAAGAAGAAGGGGAGGAGGAGGGGGAGGAAGAAGAAAGAAGAAGAAGAAGCAGTCTATCTACATCCCTGCAGTGAGGGTACTGAGCCTCTCTGACCTTGTCTAGACTGGCCCTTGGATGGCCCAGAGTCAGACACTAGAGTCCAGATGTCCTCTGGCCAGCACTGGGTGTCATAGACCTTTCCCTTGCTTTGAATGAAATGCCTGCTTCAGGCTGAATCAACCCTGATGAGGTTACAGTCCAAGGTTCCTACCATGACCCTTCCTAGATATCTATGTCCCTTCAATTCCTTAGGACCTTTTGTCTTGGGCAATAGAATGTGGCCAGTGGTCTGAATCCTCAAATATATGCATCAAATTACCAGTTTCATACAAATCAAAGAGGGATTCTATAAGCTGAGCATTCATTCTTGAGAATCTAGGAGCACCTCCCCCCTCAATGCAAACAAACATGCATTCCTCCAATGAATGTGGAGTTTTATTGTGAATAAGAATAAATATGCAGCATCCGCTTGGGACTCACTTGACAACTCACAGAAGCACTTGGAGGTTGTGTCCCTAGATTCTACCTTAGGTTCTGCTGGCATTCATAAAGGTGACTGTCCTCCTAATACCATAGTACATGAGCCCCTACCAGTATGTTTCCCCTTAACAATTAGCCAGCAAATCAATTAGCTTTTAGAAAAGGCATTCACTCCAATAATATAGCAAGGCCAGAGGTTATAAAGCACCTTCCCTAAAGCATCAGGGTGCATCTTCCCACAAATACACATATGTACATGAGAGGAGGTAGAGTGGGCATGAATTCAAATTAAAATGGTAGTGAGAAATTCATGGAGAGGAACATAATGTGTCCAGGGGGATACTGAACTTCACAGTGTGAGGTAAGTCAGAGTCTGTGGTCATGAGCTTCACAGGGGAAACGGTGCTCTGTGAAGAACAGCCCAGTTTTGCACTTTTATTTTGTTTTTACAAAATATATACAAAATCAAGTCAACAAGCATTTATAAGATACTTATTAGGGGCTAAGTGCTGTGCTGAGCTCTGGAGACACCAATATAAACAAAAAGAAAGACAGTCCCTATCTTCAAGGAAATTATATTCCAAGGGTTAAGATCCCACATAAAAGGAGTTTAAACATGGGGTGGTTTAGGGTGGGGAACAAGGTACCTGGGGGTCATACTGGCAAAGTCCAGACAGTCTGGAGGGGTGCTGGAAAAGGAATGAATGTGGCTGTCCTGGGCACACCCTCAAAGGGAGGTTCTGGAGAAATGCATCACTTGGAGGATGAGATTTCAAAGGTCGAGGGATCTTCCAGGGGGAGAAGGATTCTGGGACAAAGGCATCCTCCAGGGTGAGAAGGAAGCTGGGATGGGAAAGACAAAGCAGTTGCTGGGAGGAGCACAGACGATTTGAGAGATCAGGAAAGGACTTGTGTAGGAGGTGAGTCTGGAGAAGGGGATGTAGTATATTACAAGATGCCGAGGAGAGGAAGGAAATCATTTCAGATGCTGCAAGGGAGGGCACACAAAGGTGAGCTGTGATGTCAAGAACAGAGAATGGCAAGTAGAATGTCTTCATTCCAAAGTCTGGAATGAAGAGAGTGTAGAGGAATCAAGTCAGTCTAGAAAGGCGCATTAAAAGGATTTTAAATGTCAAACAGAAGAGTCTGCATTTTATCTGCAAGGCACCAGAGAAATCCCAAAGCTTCTTGAGAGGGAAAACAACAAGGAAAATATATGTTTCAGGAAGATCTGTTTGGAAGTTGGGCAGAAGGGCAGCTGGAGAAGGGGAGACTAGAGACCAAAGGAGCCCTTGGGAGCATTTTCAATGCATCCCACTGTCTCTGAGGTTCAGGACAGACTTAGCCTCCCCTGGGGATCAGTCATAGTGATCTTCTAATTAACACTGAATTCAGGAGCTGACTAAGGTACCAACCCATAGAGTGAAATGATCCACCAGCCTACTTCTCTCCAACTTGTCCACAAGAATGCCCAGACTTTGGTGAGCAACTCACAATCATCCAAATGGATTGTGTCTGTAGCACTCCCAGCCTGATGACCCTTCCTATAAAGAAGACAAGGCAAGTGGCTATCCATGCATCATGGAGGAGGGGATTGGACCCAATGAGCCATAAGTCCCCTCCAGCACTAGTAAACCCAGTGACTTTATAACCAGGAGAAGAGGACAAGATAAGACTAGCACAGAAGAGCAGTCCCAGATGGGCTGTGATCCACATCACTGGTAGGAACTCCCACACTGATGAAATCATGTCTGTTGTAGCATTTAAGGATAAAGACCCAACATCGTCCAGTATTTCCTTCCTTAGAAACAGCATGACAAAGGGATGACGGTATTGGGCTTGGAACCAGAGAAACTCAGCTTCAAATCCCTCTGCTTCTCTGCCAAATGAGTGACCAAGGGCAAGTCCTGCTGCCTCTTAGCCTCAGTTTCCTCATCTGTAAAACGGTGGCGATACCACTTGTAGTATCTACCTCAAAAGGTTGTCATGAAGCTCAAAGGAGACGACGTGCACAAACATTCTAAATCTTGAGGTCGTCTTCTTCAGGTTGGTGTTAACTGGCTACACGACCACAGAGGGCATGGTGAATTTTCCTCCAATTTTCTATCACTTTCAGTTCCATTTTTTTTTGTTTATTTGCCATGAGTCCAAAGCAAACTTTGCAAACCTACCTTGGGATGAAGTTGTTGGCAAGTCAAGCCAACACTTCCTCAGGTGTTCTGATTTTTTTTTTTTTTGCCTTTTTGGAGGGCAATTGGGGTTAAGTAACTTGCCCAAGGTCACATGGCTAGGTTTTTGTGTGTGTTAAGTGTCTGAGGCCGGATCCGAACTCAGGTCCTTCTGACTTCAGGGCTGGCACTCTACTCACTGCGCCACCTAGCCGCCCCAAGGTGTTCTGATTCTTAATAGGAAGAGAGTCACCTGAGAGATCTTTGGCAGGTTTAATCTCCCCACCAAAGCTCTGCCTTCCCTCAACAGGGTTGTGTGCTAGGTCAAGACGTATCATTAACAGCTTCCATGAGGGCCAGTGGTCTATAGTTTACCAATGTAAGTTACTACTTCTTTCTTCCTTCTTTTATGTCTAAACCCGAATGCTCTTCATCATAGACTTTCTGCCTCTGTTTCGTAGATTTCCCCTGTCATTTTTTTCTTGACATCATCTTAAACTATCCGGGGAGGAAGGACAGTTGACCAGGAGGACCCTGAAGTTCACAATTGTTACCAATATTCCTGAGGATTACAATTCAACACGGAAACGCTTTTAACAATCCCACAGTTTAAGCACTATCATACTGGTAGATACTGGAGATGCATAGAGAAAAAACAACCCTTGGAGCTCGAAAAAGAGCAGGAGGGAAGGGACCCATATGCAAATTCTTAGAACACATGTTAGAGTATGATTAAGTACTGGGAAATGGCAAACAGTGATGGGAGAGATTCCAGAAGGAAGAAGTGCTTCTAGCTGGAGGGAAAGAGGAACTGGCTGAATGAGGCCATCTGGGTTGGCCCTTAACCAAGGTGGGAGGAAATCAGAGCTTCGTGGAGGGGACACTGTATACAAATGCACAGATGCACAAAACAGCAGGGTGAGATCAGAGACGGGGAGGCAATTCCTAGCCAGAGCATTGAGTAGAAGGTGAGTGCTGGAAAACAAACCTAGATGTTTGGGAAGGCTTTCCTGGCCAACGGCAAGTTTTCATTACATGAGAAGAACTTCAAGAGAGTTCACAGCCTTCAGGGGCTCAGTAGTCCCACTCCAAGCACAAACCCTTCGAGATGTTATTGGCATGGAAAGAGACCCTTCTGTACAAATCAATTCAGAACAGCAAAAAAATAAAAATAAAAATAAAACCAGAACAGAACAAATTGGTAACATTTTCAGGCATCTAGTGATTAGGCAATTAGTGAATGCGATGTAGCATCTGAATCACATGGAACATGATTGCGCTGTCAGAGAAGTCAAATTTTCCTGCAAGAAATAGACAAATGTAGTACAGCAACCACCCCTCTTTCTATTTGCACCCCAGATTTGCATGGGCACTGGTGAGTCGGGTCTCCATAAAGTCATTAGCTTCCATTTGCTCCAGTCTAACTCTAAGGGAATGAATCTCCTCAGTGAACTTCTGAGATTCTTTTTCCATCTGGCAAATTCGACTTTTTAAGGCATTCTTCTCCTCATTGCCCTTTTGGGCCTCCTTTGCCATTTGAGTTAGTCTATTTTTTAAGGTGTTGTTTTCCTCAGTGAGGCTGTTGACCCTCATTTCATACTTTTCCTGCATCCTTCTCATTTCTCTTTCCAATTTTTCCTCCACTTCTCTTATTTGATTTTTAAAGTCCTTCTTAAGGTCCTCTATGGCCTGTAACCCGCTCATATTTTTCTTTGGGGCTTTTGGAGCAGGATTTCTGATCTCACAGTCCTCTGACTGTTCCATGCTTCGACCCTATTTGCCCCCAAAGTAGGAGTCTAGGGTTGCATTTTTCTGTTTCCTTTGCCTTGGCATGTTGCACTTAATTACTTGACTTTTGGGCTTGTTGCCACACTATGGCTTTAAGGCTAGATAGAGGAATTTTCGTCCCGAACATGTGGGGGGCAACTTCCATTTCTGGCAAGCTGTAAACCCACCCACGACTTCCACCCCAGATCACAATCCAGATCCAGGGAGGTTATAGCAAGAGAGATTACCCCCCAAGACTGATTGCTGGATCTCCCTACAGTTAGCATGCAGGCCAGGAGCTGGAGCTGCCTCTGAAAACTACAAAATGGCGTGTCTCCTCAGTGGCTTCTAGCCCCCAGGGGAGGAAGCCGATGTGTTCCCCAAATACTGGTCCCAAAGTCCATAGGGCACTAACCTCTCACCTTGTCCTAGGCATATCTATGTTGATAATTCTGGAATTGCCACAGCTGCTGGTGTTCTGGGGTCCCTCCAGCAGGCTGCTGGCCCGGCCGCCCTGGGGCTAAAACCACGACTCAGGTGGACCTGTGCTCGGCTCCCCGCACGGCTCCTCGCACACTGTGCACTGTGCTGCCAGCTCCCAGAGCGCTGCACTGGTCCTTCCTGCAGGGCTGCTGGGCTGTCCCCAGCAGGAGGCTAACTTCTCTGTGTTGTTCTGTGGGTGCTGGGGCACCAGAAGTTGTTCAGAGTCCCCTTTTACATAGTTTGGAGGTGATCTGGGGGAAGAGTGGCTTGGATGCACTGTTTCTACTCCGCCATCTTGGTTCTGCCCCGCCGTAAGTCGGGTCTCCAGACAATGGAATGAGGGGAAGGGTATAAACCTTTGGAGCTATACTTCTAACAGTACACATCTCATAAGCCCCCACTGGTGTACTTCTCATTAACAATCAACCAGTAGACATAATTAAATCTTAGCAAAGTACTAAGGTGGGATAATAAAAATGAATAGCTTCAAAACATTTCACCCTTTAGAAACCTGGGATACATTCTGCCCCAAATAGAGACAGAAAGCATCACTGGGGGGCAGCTAGGTGATGCAGTGAATAGAGCACCAGCTCTGGAGTCAGGAGGACCTGAGTTCAAATCCAGCCTCAGACTCTTAACACTTACTAGCCGTGTGACCTTGGGTAAGTCACTTTTAGCCCCAGTGACCTTGCCTTTCCCCCCTCCAAAAAAAAAGCATCACTGGGAAGAGTCATCACAGAGTACAATGGTGGTAAGGCTGATGTCTAAGGTACCTGTGGCCCAGACAAGTCAGAACTCCCGCTAGTGCTGAAGCTAGAAGGCCCTTCTCTCTTGGGAGAGCCCTCACGCATCCCCCTGAGGCACTGGGCTTCTCCATCGTTCAGCTCTCAAATTCCTGGGCTAGTATCTGTCTCCTGAATCCTTGAAGCTGCCTCCTACCTCCAGTGAACAAAAGCATTTATTACCCTCCCCTATGTGCCAGGCAAGGACTATGTGCTGGAGATAGAAATACAAGCAAGGGAGACAGCTCCTGGCCTCAGTGAACTTATATTCTAATAGGAGAAAATAGGAAAGAGAGGTCGCCAGCCAGTAGAAAGGCAGCGTGGATGGTGTTTGGAATTACAGCCATTGATTTACCCATCCTCCTCTGGAATGCTGTTCTTGATCTGAATGCTGGAGTTACAAGTTGGGGTGGGGTGCCCTGTGCCATAGTGGTCCTCAGATCTCTGGAAGGGGTGTCGTTACTTCTCAGAAGCTCTGGTGAGCTTGGAGGTAGAATGACCTGTCTGTCTGCAGCTCCCCCAGATAAATGCAACTTGCCTCTTGCCCATTGACTAACTCGATGGGGGAGGGGGGGAAGGAGAGAGGACTTTCCCTCCTCCCAGCCCCTCCTCCACGGGTCACAGCCTCCATCCCACACCCCCACCCCCACCCCCACCCCCCATGGCTAATTTGCTTTCTTCTACAATGAAGGGGCTCTTTTCACTCCCTGAGGCTGCTGAAGAGCTTTCTGGATGGTAAGCCTGTGCGGCAGTGAGCATAAATATTACTATTGCAATTTTCCTGATGAAGAAACTGAGGCTGGGATGTGACCTTCCCAGGGGTCACACTTCATAAAAGGCACTCAGGGATAGCTACAATTTTACAGTTAGCTCACACCTCCTCACCACATTAAAAGCTCAGTATCTGTGAGTAAATTCTGTGATTGCCTCAAAGAGGGAGGGGGGTGGTGAGGAAAGATGAGCCAATCCTCTGTGAAGAGAGGAGGAAGAAGAAAGAGGCCAAGTGAGGCGCACAGGACGTCAGTGGTGACAAGGACAAGAACATGGGGGCACACTTGGAAGAAAGCAGAGGGACAGGAATGGTGGGATGCTGTGCTGGGAACTGGCCCAACAGCCTGCAGACTCAGATCAACAGTCTCATGAACAAGCGTCTGGATCCTTCCCTCTTTATCTGAGTCTTTACTTTTGTGTATAGTTTCTAGTTTAGAACAATGTAGGGAGCTTAGAGCAGTAATGGAGCTCTTGGAGTGTCAGTACAGGGCTAAGGGCTTCTCCTGGAGACCATGGGGAGTCACTGAACATCCTAGAAGCCTTGGGGATGGAGTTAAAACTGAATGTTCCCGAAGCCCAGGACTGACTCGGGAGATCGGACAGTCAGCAGTGACTAGATCCCATGGACTTGTAAGGGACCCAATCAGCAGAGTTGCAGGACTTTCTCAAGGAACATTGAGTGTTATTTGAGTAGAACAGAGAATGCAGTGGCAGGGGACACACCTAGGGTTGGGATCAGCAAGGTATGGATGACAATTGGGTGAGGGGACAAGGGGCCCAAGGGTAATGAATAGAGATTAGTGGTTGAATTGGCCAAGGATAGGGCCAAGACTGTGAAGTCTAGGAAGAGGGCTGAGGAAGAAGGGATGGCCCAGGAGAATGGAGGGAGGTCAAGGAGCTAAAGGAATACTCAGCATGAGGAACAGACTGAGGAAGAAGGAGGTTCATGGAGGGATGGAAGGATAGGAGGCCGTCCTCAGAAAGAGAGATCCCAGAGTTCTGGATCATGGGAGTTAAAGGGGCCAGAGGATCAGAAGGGACTTGGAAGGTAAGCTCCCTGGATAGGAACTCTCTGAGCCTTGCTAGAGGAGGGAGAAGAAGCTGGGGGATGGGTGGGGTAGATAATGGCACCTGGAGATTGGCCCTGATTATTGAGTTGGCTGGAGCCAGCCCAAGGAGAAGAGGCCATTGGCTTATCCTGGGAAATCCCTGCTCCGTCATATATGAGAAAAGCCTCTGCGCTGTTAGGTCACACCACAGGTCAGGTTTTCTCTTCATCCTTGGTGTCACCAGCAAGTGTTTCCATAAAGTCAGGAATTAGGGACTTTAGGGGAGGTTCCACCTGCAAGGCAGTATCGCAGTATACAAGAGCCTGGAGTCAGGAAGACCCCAGTTCAAGCATGGACTCAGACACTTACTAGCTGTGTGACCCTGGGCAAGTCACTTAACCCCTGCTTGTCTCACATGGAGATAAAGATAGCACCTAGCTTCCAGGGTTATTGTGGGGATCACATGAGATCATTGTGAAGCTATTAGTATAGCATCTGGCACATATTATTGTTATCCAGCACTCATTGGCACAGGGACACAGTGCCCACATCTGCCATTGTCTCCTGTGAAGCCTGCCCTGCCTTGAAGTTGTGGGAAGCCAACCCCCCCCCGCCCCCCCCCCCACCGCCAGGTACAGACCATGAGAGAATGAAAAGGTGGAGTCTTATTTAAAAAAGGGGGGGGGAGAGACAGAGAGAGAAAGGAAAGGAGAGAAAGAGGGAGGGAGAGGAGAGATAGAGAGAGAGAAAGAGGGAGAGGAAAGAGACATACAGAGAGACAGAGAGAAAGGGGAGAGAGAGAGAGAGAGAGAGAGAGAGAGAGAGAGAGAGAGAGAGAATGAGAGAGAGGAGAGGAGAGGGGAGGGGAGGAGAGGGAAGGGGAGGGGAGGAGAGGGAAGGAGAGGAGAGGAGAGATAGAGAGAAAAAGGGAGAGGAAAGAGACATACAGAGAGAAAGAGAGAGAGAGAGAAGAGGAGAGGAGAGGAGAAGAGAGGAGGGGAGGGGAGGGGAGGGGAGAGGAGCAGAGGGGAGGGGAGAGAAGAGGGGGGGAGGGGAGGGGAGCACATGGGCATCAGGGGAAATTCCTGGCTCAAAACAAATTGGCCCAATGATCAAAAACAGCTCCTATGTCATGAAAACAGAATTCCACGCTGTGATCGTCAGTACAAGGTGCACACATTTCTGAAAGGAGGGTGCTGAAGGAGAATGGTGATGCCCTCTGGACCCCAATGGGGATGGCCTCCACAGGAGGCCAGAAACACTCTCCAAATCCTAGTAGAGAAAGAGGGGAAGAAAGTCTGCAGTCCCCTCTAACACTCCCCTACTCGGGGTGAGGAGGGAGACAGTAGAAGAAAATGGATCTCTTCTGTTTTTAGAGCTTTTCTCCCCAAAATCGGTGCGAATGGTTTCATCACCTAATCTGCCTTTGGCTCTGTCTCTGTCTTTGTGTGGTTCTGTCTGTCTCTGTCTCTCTCTTTCCCTTACTTTCCAATTCATTTCATCAGACCAACTCCTAGGATACTCCTACTGACAGCCCAGATGCCCCTTTGGCTCATCATGGGTTTATAGGATATTCAAGCTAGAAGACCCTTTGCCTTCTGCTCATCCAACCCCCTCAGTTTACAGATAATGGGGAGAAAATGCCATCAGGCTTGGTCTCATGGAAGAAAATTACAGTCTGAACCAGAGTGAGGATCCGTCTGAGTGAAATAGACTGGGGAGATCAGAGAAGACCCTCACTAGTCCAGTTAAATGAGCGGGCTTCAGATAAGCTCGGTTTGGTTTTTAAGTATAACACAAATGAGAACATCGCTATAGCACCCTGAGGCTGCCTGTGCAGCAGTGAGCATAAACATTACTATTGCAACTTTCCTGATGAAGAAACTGAGGCTGGGATGTAACCTTCCCAGGGTTCACAGGGAGCAGGTGTCAGACCTGGGAGTCTAACCAGAGGATACTAACACCAGGTCTGTCTAACACCTGTGGGGTTCCCAGAATCCCTTGAGGCACGTGTTCCAGTGAAGCAGAGAGTGATTATCCCTGATTGACCAGGTGGAAACTAGATAGAAAACATGCGATTAAACTAATTAGCTTAAGTAAATGATAATATAGTCTACTTTATAGAATCTTGAAAGTTGATTGCTGGAGGGGTCCTTGGAAAGTTTCTAGACTTGCTTAAAGACAAAGCATCTGGGAATTCTGTGCTTACTTTTATGATAATTCCATCTCTTAGAAAGAAGAGCAGTGGCTCCCTGAAATGGCAAGGGAAGAGGGACAGAGGGAAATTTAAGGGATGCAAAAACAAAAGGGATCAGCCACAATCCATCTTTCCAAAGAAAGTAGAAGGGACCTGCTCTTCTGACCTTGATTCTGGTAGCTAAACAGGACCTGGCTGTCAAAGGAGAAAGCCCAGGGACGCTGGGAGGTGGTAACTGTGCTCCTTAGCCAAGGAGAACTCGTGAGGAATGTCCATCAGCTGGCACAAAGGCAATGGGAAATTCTCCAGAACAAAATTCTAATTAGAAAAACACCAGTGATTTTGATGAGTAAGCAAAGGGGGGAGCTGAGACTGCTGTGGCTGCACAGGACTGACTTGCTCTAACTTGGAATTTTAAATGATGTGAACATAAGAAGGAAACAATGGGAGGGGACTGAGAAGGGGGTACAAGGTGGGGTGAGCTTTTTCTTCTCATTTCTTTTTTTAAAATGCAATATATTTCCATATTAGCAAGAAAAAAAAGCAAGAAAATATAGTTAAGTGAAGGAAGTGTGCTTCAATCTGCAATCCTCTTTCTGGGTGTAAACAGCTTCTTTACTTTGTGGGTCCTTTGGAATTGTCTTGGATCACTCACTGTATTGCTGAGAATGACTGAGTCTTCCACCGTTGGTCATTCTTATGATACTGTGGTTACTGTTTATAGTGTTCTCCTGGTTCTGCCCACTTCACTTTTAATCAGTTCATATAAATCTTCCCAGGTTTTTCTCAAACCACCCTTCTTATCATTTCTAATATTCTTTACTCTTTCTTGTATTTTTGATCACAACCATATACCACAACTTGTTCAGTCATTCCTCAATTAATGCGTATCCCCTCAATATCCGAACACAAAAAGGGCTGCTATAAACATTTTTGTACATATAGGTCCTTTTCCTTTTAATTTGACCTTTTTGGAATACAGACCTAGTAACAGTATTGTTGGGCCAAAGGGTATGTAGAGTCTGATAGCCCATTGGGCATGATTACAGATTGTTCTCCAGAATGCTTGGACCATTTCACATCCCTTCTGGGAGTGGCATTGTCTTTTTAAAAAAAAAAAAAAAACCATTGATTTGAAGTTTTGAGCTCCAAGTTCTATCCTTCCTTCTCTCCATCGCCCATCCTTGAGATGGTAAGCAATTAGATATAGGCTATACCAGTGCAATGGTGTAAAACATTTCCATATTATTCATTTTGTACAAGAAGACTCAAGTAAAAAATGAAAGTGAAAACTAGCCGGCTTCAGTCTGTATTCAATCAGCATCAGCTCTTTCTCTGGAGATGGACAGTCTGCTTCACCATGAGTTCCTTGGGATTACTTTGGATCATTATATTGCTGAGAATTGCTAAGTCACTCCCAGTTAATTATTGTTACAGTGTTGTTGTTACTGTGAACTATGTTCTCCTGGTTCTCACTTCACTCAGCATCAGTTCATGTAAGTCTTTCCAGGGTTTTCTGAAATGATCCAGCTTGCCACTTCTATAGCACAATAGTATTCCAGTACAATCATATACCACAACTTGTTCAGTCATTCCCCAGTTAATGGGCATCCCTTTGGCTTTCCATTCTTAGCCAGGGCAGTGCAGTCTTGAAAGAATATCAGCACGTCAGGAGCCTACCTGCCTTCCTGTTAGACACCTGAGGTGATGGGACCAAGCTACTTTTTAGCTGTTTGGAGTTGGAGAGGGCAGATTAATAATTCACTTCTCCCTGTTTGACTTCTTCCAGAAAAAGTAGCTTCCAGCAAGTTTTGTGGCTAGAGGTGGCAGCTTTCTGTTGGCACCAGGGCGGGACCTCCAATTCAAAATTGATTGGTTTCTTGAAAAGCAGGAGCTGTGGGCCTTGGGAAGCGAGCCTGGAATATAGGACTGCTGTTTTAGCTGACCCTCAGGGCAGGGGAGGGGCAGGCATAGATTTTCCTCAGAAGAAGCCAGACTTGACCTATGACCAGGCTGGAAGCGGTGGGGAGGCTTGAAACCAGAGGTCTCTGGAGACGCCTCTTTGTCCAGGCTTGTTCTCCTCCTCTCCAGTGCATCAGGGAGGAGTGCTGCCCTTCTCCCAGGCTGTGAGGGACTGTCCTGGTAGCCCAAGAAAAGAGTAAACAGCCATCTCTCCCTCTTGCTCCTATGAGTTTGGGATGTCTGTATGACCTTGTGTCAAGCAAGGACCTGCTGTGACCAGATTCCATTTGCAGTCATGTCTTACCCTTTAGGGTTACTGCTAAAAGCATTTTTGCAATTTATAGGAGATGTTTCAAGGACTGCCCTCCAGATTGACATCCTTCATCCATTCACACTAAAGATTCCCCCTCCCTCTTCCCTCTCCCTTCTTCACAATTGCCCACTTATTCAGTGGCTTTCAGTGGACTAGAAGTCCCATGATCCATCACTGACAGAGGACTGGCCTTTGATAGATCTGGTAGGGAGCCATGGAGGGGACTTGAGTCCAAGCTGTGGGTACTTGCTGGCCAAGAGCAGATTCAGGTAAGCTCCTGAAACCCACTGAGTCGGAACCAAGCCTCCTTCCATCCAGGTAACTCTGGGATTTGGGATAGGAATTGAGGAAAGAGATGGGAATATTTGGGCTGAAAATGCTTAAGGCCTGCCCCTTCAGGGCACCCCACCCACTTTGGCTATCCACTATCAAGTTGGCATTGACTACCTCCTCATTTCCCAGTTTTGTTCTACGGGATATTTCTCATCAAACAAGCTAATATTTACATCTCAGGTGGAGGCAGGTCCTCAGAACTGGGGGCCTAACCTGCCTTCACCTGAGATGCCCTCACTCAGGCCTTCACTGCAAAGGACAGCAATCCCTCTCATGGTCAGAATCTCCCAAATGAGGCAGCAGAATCCTGAGGAAAGTCATCAGTGAGAAGCAAGGTGTATCTAGTTTCCAGGTCTGGTCCTTGGTGATGATGCCCAAGACACATGTTTGAAGGGAAGTTCACACAGATCAGGAGCATTTCTATGACTCAGTTCCATTTGGAGTTGACTCTGGGCAGCTTGCTGAAGGAAGCCTCCTTGCAACACCAACATAATGGAACATTTCAGGTCCCTGTGGCCCAGGAGAGAAACAAAGGATAAGTGACCCAAAGATTCCACAGCACCAGTGGCCCTAGAGGTTGTAGAGAGAGAAAGATGGAGAAAGAGGGAGTATAAGGGCCCTTTAAGATTTTACCTGAACTCTGAGAACTCACAGAGAACTCAGGCAAATGACAGGGCAACTCAGGCTGGGTCCAAGAGGCACCTGAGCATGTGTTTCTGCCCCCATGAACCACATCCTGTTTCGGGGTATTGAGCACATGCTGCTAACAGGGGAGCACTCTCCTCCTGTGAAGAGCCTGTTGCTGAGGCACATGGGGGAGCAGAGTTGGGGAAAGGGGATAAAAGGGGGAGGTGAAGTGAACAGGGGTTCATGAGGAGAAGGAAAGGGAAGAGGGGAGGTTGTGAATGAGGAAAAGAATAAACAACAAGGCTATACACTACACCTTGGTGTTAGACTCATTTGTCTATTCGGGAGGAGCAAACTCTCCCAAGGGTCATGGGGGTGACCGGGGTTAGTGGAGGTGACCAGAGTCATAGAGGAGACTGGAAAGGAACTCTCTGAGGAGTTCGTGGAGGTGACCCAGGTTGTGGGGGCGACCAGAGTCGTGGAGGTGATTGGAGAGGTATGTATAGGTGCCAGCCTGGTATGGTGGGATCCATACAAGGGAGAAAGAGAGAGAGAGAGAGAGAGGGAGGAAAGGAAGGAGACAGACAGATGGAGGGAGGGAGAGACAGAGAGAGACGGAGGGTGGGAGGGAGACAGAGACAGGTGGGGGAAAGGAGAAAGAGAGGAGAGAGAGATGGAGGAGAGAGGAGGAGAGACAAACCAACAGAGAGGGAGGGAGAGACACACAGAGAGAAGGGACACAAAGAGAAAAGGGTGAGCAAGGAGGGAGAAAGAGGAGAGACAGAGAGGAGAGAGTCAGAGAAGAGAGAAAGAAAAAAGTGACACAGAGAGAGGAGAAACAGGTGGGCAGAGAGAGACAAAGAGGAGAAGGAGACAGAGAGAGAGAGAAAGGAAAGATGAAGAGAGAGAAAAGGAAAGAGACAGAGATGGAGAGAGGAGAGAGACAGAGATGGAGAGAGATAGAGAGGAGAGAGAGACAGAGAAAGATGGAGAGAGAGAGAGAAAAGAAAGGGAGAGAAGGAAAGAATGAGAGAGGCCACCTTCTGCTGCCACTGGGGCCGCATGGCTGCTCCTTTAAAATCCTTCTGCCCATGGGCTGCCCCTCAGAGCCTGAGGACAGTTTCCCTACTACAACACCTTGTTCCTCTGGCTGGCCAGGTGCCAGCAGGGAATGCACCCCATTGACCTCAAGGTTAGAGGCCAGCAGTCACCCAAACACTGAAAACATCCCTTGCTGAAGGAAAGGCAGAGAATCCACCCCTTCTGTGCCATTTATCTGAGAGTTCCCAGAGTGGCCTAGGGTGCCCACTGATAAAATATTCCCTCTTCCCCAAAAGGCCTCCATGACTGTGGGAGGAAGGGCCTTGGGGTGAGAAATGTGGAGCCCCTGACATTTCTCTAAATGTGTTGAAGCCCAAGGGGCTGCTTTTGAACAACAGCTGTGCATTAACCCCTCTAAGGCTATCCCAGTCACAAGGAGCCTCTGGGGGTCAGAGTGGGCAGGGAATGCCCAGAGGCCGCAGTGGCAGGGTGCCCTCAGAGACGAGAGCAAAAGCAGGCCTGGTGGGGGCTTATGAGCCTGGAGGTTCAAGAAGAGCGGAGAGGCCCGAGAGGTGGGGATGAAAAGAAGGGCTGGAAGGAGTAAGGAGAACTCCAGAGAGTCTTCTGGGGAGGGGTTGTCAGGAGGAGGCAGGCAGTGGCTGTGCAGGAGCCGGAGGCCCAAGTTGGAATCTTACCTTACCTATTTATCTACCACTCAGTCAATCAATCGATCAACATTTGTTAAGCAACTGGAAGTTCCAGGCCCAGAGCTAAGCCCTGGGGATACAAAGAGAGACCAAAGGGCTCCCAGTCTGGGGAGGGAGGCAGCTGCCAACTGATCCACACCAAGCCAACTTGGCACCAGAGAAATCATAGGAAATCATTGACAGAGGGAAGGCCCGGGATGAAGAGAGGCTGGGAAAGCTGCCTGTAGGAGGGGGGACTGGCAAGTAGCCAGGGAGGCCAGTGGTCAGAGCAGAGGGGGAGCCCTGCAGGCAGAGGGCAGGCAGAGAGGGCCTGGAGCAGGGAGATGGAGGAGGCCGGGGCCACCAGATGGAAGAAGATTTGTGGGGGAGCCGGGTGTCAGAAAACTGGATAGGGAAGTTGGGGCAGATGAAGGACTTTGACACCAAACAAGAAGGTTTTGTATTTGTTCCTGGAGATGATAATGATGGAATCCTAATAAAGCTGCCCCAGCCCCAACATTCTAACTTCTTTCTGGGCCTCCCTGAACAAGCAGGCAGGTCCTGATCTAACCACACAGCTGGTTTTAACCATGCTTCAGGCCCCCAGACTCAATATAGCCACTGCCCCTAGATACAACTCACATGTTTGAACAGGTATGTCCTCGTTCTCAACCACAATCACATCATCCATTTAGCCCAAGACAGGACCACAGCACTAACCATCCATCTTGACCAGACAGGACCACAGTAGCTAGCCAATCAGAAAGCAGGATGTTTGACCACAAAACCATAGAAGGAAGCCCTCCCCTACTCCCTAATTCCTAACAAACCCCTCCCCCTTTTTAATATTCATGATTTCTGCTATATAATTGCATCTTTACCCTATAACAATCCATCTTGCTTTCCCTGAAGTTGCTGGTTCCTCTTGGAATTTAGTGGCTTCAGGAGGGGCAATAATCTCAATAAATGCCTGTGATTGGATTAGAGGTGGTCTGACTGAATCCTTGGAGATATCACGAAACTGAAACAACAGGGAACTGCTGGACTTTCTAGAAAGGGAATATCGCTTATCACCTGTGTGGCCTTGGACAGGTCACTGCACTCTGGCCCTCAGCTTTCTCATTTAGAAAATGAGGGGAATGGACAAATAAAGGATTATAAGGTCCCTGCCAGCCCAGAACAGTCTGCCTTTGCTGGAGAGCCTCACACAAAGAGAGAAGGAAAGATTTGTGGCTTTTGAAGCCATTTTGGCTGCGAACTTTGTGGTCAGTTATCATGTAAGGTAATTTCTTTCAATTTGGAAAGAGTCTGCTTGCACAAGGAATCCTTTGTTTACAGTCAGCCTTCTATAGATATGTAGCTGCAGCATTGGAAGAAACTTTCAGAAAATTTGTGGCCAAAATGTTTGAAACAGTCGTGCATCTGGAGGGGTGCTGGGCCCACATAGCTCATAGCTGCGCCCCAGGGGCCTGTGGGTGGTGGGAAAAGCCTCCATCCAGGCTGTGCCGGGAGGAATGAAGAAGGGAGGACCACCCACCCACACACACACCACCCTACCCTGTCTCACTTCACATATGAACCTAATTGATTGGCCTGGGGGAGGGACATGAGGCTCAGGGAGGGGAGGGGTTGCTGAGCAAGGAGCCTTAAGGGCAAGCTCTCCTTCCCAGTCCCACCACCCTGGGGGACAGCAGAGCAGCACAGTGCAGAGGACCCTGGTCTTAATCCCACCAATAGCCCTATGACCCTGGAAAAATCACTCAACCTCAGACTCAGTTTCCTTATTCTGTCAAGTGGAGATAATAGCAACATCCAGGGTTGTCATGAAGATCCAAGGAGCTGATGTCAGTGAAGCACTGTGCAACCCTCACAGAAATGTAGAAACCTGAATTGCGTTTTCAAATCCCTTTCCTCCTCTGGGCCTCAGTTTTCCCATCTGTACAATGAGGGGGTTGTAGTAGGGGACCTCCGAAGTTCCTTCTGCTTCTAAATCTATGATCCCGGATGTCCTAGATCCCGAATCGTGGGCCCCTCGACAAAACATGCACACACACACACACACACACACACACACACACACACTCACACACACCCACGACGAGGTCTGGGGTCACGTTTTTCTCCCACAACAGGATTACGGCCGGCTCAGCAACACATCGATTCTCCAAATGTCTACGTGCTCCTGGTGTCGTAAGAACAGGGATCAGGCCACAGACACAGGCTTGGTCTCTCCAGATAATTAAACCAACTATGACTCCAGCCAGCAAGGGACCAAAGCAGAACCTTTATTTACACTTGGCTGATCCACACTCTTGGAGCTGTTCTGTGCCAAGAACATTGAGCAGCCTGCAGTTTGGCAGATTAAGGAGAAGGGTCTGGCAGGGCTGGTCTTCAAGTCAGGGGCTCAGGTCCTCCAGGCTGCAAGAGAAAGGCACAATGCAATGTCATCAGGATGTCCACTCTGAACCCAGCACTGGGATAGCACTGGACTTCCCTGAGCACAGAGGTGCCCACATCCACCCAGGCTGGTGCTGCTGCCCAGGCATGGACCAGGGGTGACCTAGAGGGCATCATGTTCCCCATGCTGGACAGAGCCAAACTTCCCTGAGCACAGAGGTGCCCATGTCCACCCAGGCTGGTGCTGCTGCCCATATGTGAACGATTTGCCTGATGCCAGACAAGGGAGAAGCAGAGAAGCATCTGAGATCTGGGAAAGATCTTGAACCATCCTGTCTGGCCCTTACATAGTCAGAAGAGCCACCAGAACATTCCTAAGCACTGAAGATACAAATCCAAGCAAAGAGAAAGATAGTCCCTGGCCTCAAGGAACTTTCATTCTCAGCCCTAAGTGCCCAGTTACAAGACAACCCAGGCAAATTCCTTTCATTTGTCTCCGCAAAGCCACAACCCCAGTCTTACCAACCTTCAGATCTGAGCCAGCCTCTTGATCCAAACAAGATGAAAGCAATCCATCTATTGACTCAAGCCCTCAAATCTCTCTCTGGACTTTGCCTTCTCCTTCTCCTTCCCGAGCCGCCTCTCCAGGAGCAGTTCCCTGGTCCTCCTTTATTGTCTTTGGCTCTTCTGTAGCTTGGTCCTACCTCTCTTTACGGCCAGCATAGAGTCTGGGTCAGTATCTGGGTCTAGGGATTGTTCTTCCAATCTTCCCCCAGTTTCTCCCCAGTTTTGCCACTTCTTCCCCCTCTCCAGAGGCAGTCTCTTCCCAACACCTCCAAGCCGCTGACGGGATTTCCTTCTCATGGGCACATCCCTTTCCCTTCTCCTACCTCTGCCTCTAACTTTCTCCCAGAGAAGCTGGAAGTAAAATAAGCATCAGGTTGAGTCTTTATTCCAAGTCATTGTTTGGCCAGCTTCTGTGGAGCCCCCTTATGCAGAGCTGGCCAGCTGGCTCTCTGCTCCAGAGGTCCTCCACCTGGAAGGGCTCTGGGAGGCCATCCTGTCTGACCTCCTCGGCTATAGAGGCAGTGAAGGTGTATGCAGAGACCTAAAGGCCGCCAAGCCCCAAGGCAGGACTGGAGATCTGGGCACTGCACTCCCAGCCCCGCACTCTCTCCATCAGTGCAGGTCATGCCTCCATAGCTTCTCATACTGGTCAGTTTTCATGGAAATATTTCCATAAATGCCCTGCCCCCAAGTAATCCACGCAACACATCAGACCCAGGCTTCTCATTCTCTGGATTTTACCGGCAGCCCCCCCCTTCTCCCCAACGTCCACTTCTCAACTTCCCCCATTAGAATAGAAGCTTCTTGGGGCCAGGGCTTCCTTCCTTCTTGTGTATCCCTGGCACTTAGCACAGGGCCTGGCATACAAATGCTTGTTGACTAACTGACTGATCCAGCAGCTGGACAGAGGGCAGAATAGCTAACCGTCCAGTAGGAAGAAGGAAATGGTCCATCTCCTCCCTGTTAGCTCCCCCACAGGGACTGAGGAAGGAAGACAGAGCCCTGGTACTAGCTGAGGAATGGGTGGGGATGAGCTCTGTGTAGGGCCTGGGCCAATGGAGAAGCCAGGGGCAGGCCACCAGGCTGGCTAGAGACTATCCCCAGGAGGAAGGCTGAGCAAAGCTCCACCCTTCTGATTCTGGCAGAAATCACAGGATCCGAAGAGAAGGGGGCCACCAACAGCTGGCATGGGGTTCATTCTAAAAGAGGGGGAAGAAGCAAGTATACTCACACGAGTCCTCAGACCCAGCACAGGCATGCTTGGGGGCTCACAAGCACGGGTACTCAGATACAACAGGACCTCTGGACCCCACTCTGCCAATCCACATCTGGCCTTCGGGAACTCCTCGAGTCTACCCATATCTGGAGGAAAGAACAGGCCCAAGGAGTTGGGGCCTTGGCAGGTCCAAGACACCCACAATGAGCTAAGCCATCCCCACACACCAATTAAGTGCCGACTGTTTGCAGGGAGAGCAGAGGCCAGAAGATCCTGTCCTCAGGGATCTGTCAGTCCAGCACCAGCCCTTCCTCAGGGCCCAGGCCTCTCTCTGCATTCTTTCTGTGCTCTTAGGCTGAGTCTGGCAGGGACAGAGGAGTTATAGCTGCTCTTAATTAGTATTTGTTGAGCTTTTTAGTGGATAGAGTTTCTTCAAGGCCAAGAGACTCTGCAAAGTTCCATTCTCATTCTTACTAGCTCATTAGGACCAAATCTAATGAGAATCTCTATTTTAAGCCCCAGAGCTGGCCTGCCTGCTAGCCAGCCTGCCTCCTCTGGCCGTGAGTGTCTGCAGGGGACACAAGAGCATATGAGAAGAGGCCCTGCCCAGTAACCGCTGGTTTGAAGAGTGTCTACAGCCATCTGTGGCCCAGGTCCATCCAATCTGGTGCCTTTTAAGACCGGATAGAACATGTATGTAAGCTTTGTCATTCACATCCCCAGGATGGGCCCATGCCCATGTTTGTGCCATTACAAGGGCATCAGGAAGAGGTCAGTAGAACCAAGCTCTGGTTCTGTCTGTGGCTGCTATGGAACCTTGGGAAAGTCCTGTCCCCTAATGAATCTGCCTCAATTTCCACATATGTAAAATCAGGTTGCTGAGTTCCCTGCCAACTTTGACATTCCTTGGTTCTATTTCAGTGACCAAGTTGGAGAGCTTTGAGCGGGTAATGGAGACAAGCCAGGGAATCTGAAGTAAGTGTGGATGGGTGAACGGTGAGGCATGGGAAGTGCTCTGTCTTCTCTCCATCCCTTTGCCCCTCCCCTGCATTCTCAGTGGAAGCTCCATCTCTCCTGGTACCCCCATGGCCAGGGCCTTCCCTCTGCTCCCTCTGCCTCTTGGATTGGCAGCCCACATTCAGGTTCCCCCCATTAGATGGTAGCTCCTCTGGGGCAGGAGCGGCTTCTCCTGGGTCTGATCCTGTCCATTTGCTCCTAATTTGTCCCTAGCTTGTGGCCTTGGCCCTGAAGGGCCTATATTGGGTCCCCTGTTCCTTTTCCCAGAAACACTTGAGGATATCTCTTTCTCTAGAAGGCCAGTGTCTGAATCCTTGACCTTGGGACCATATAAAAGGCCCTGCCCATTAATTGTCCCCTCTCCAGTGAAAAGGCTAGGTTTGGGGGTCCTGCAGTCTCCTATTCTCAACACAGGAATTGGTGTCTTATGACCATCGTCCACAAACCACCCTCTCAGACCACTGGGTACACAGTCGGCCTCTGCCATGCTGCAGCCAATATCTCAGAGACCCACCTGCTACCGTGTCTCAAGTTTCAGGCTGCCTGTGTGCACAGGCATCCCCCACAGGTGGGGGGGGCAAAGGTCAAAGTGGGGAGGACTGGTTTCCCAGTTCACTTATATAAACTGTGGAGGGGGAAGACTCCTCCCACAAGAGCCCATCCCCCTTCCCCCACCACGATAACTGTCTGTCATCAAGGGACAGGTGGGCATGCCCATACTCCATGGGACACACTTCAGCTGTGGCCAAACAGCAGCCCAGACCCCCGTCCTTTTATCCAATTGATGAAAACTCATTCAATCCATCAGGAACTTCAACAGTCCATCCCTCCTCCTGGGACAATATGCTTGTTGAGCCTGAGCGAAATGCATTGACAAATGCCTCAGTCTTCATTCAGTCCCAGCCAGATTCACCCTTTGTGCTTCTGAGACTGGTTCTAGCTTCCTGTCAGAACTAGAATCCTGGGGGCTACTTCTGGACGGTTCTGCAGAGAGGATGGAGCAGATGAGAAGCCAGGTCAGCTCCAGGGCAGGGGTTCCATGGGGAGCTGGGCTGCTCCTCCACAGGGGGGCATTAGAAAAACCCTTCTCTGGGGCAGCGAGGTGGTGCAGTGAATAGAGCACCGGCCCTGGAGTCAGGAGGACCTGAGTTCAAATCTAACCTCAGACTCTTAACACTTACTAGCTGACCTTTGGCAAGTCAGTTAACCCCAAGGGCCTTTCCTTACCCCTTCAAAAAAAAAAAAAGCCCTTTTCTGGCTTTCTTCCTCTGCTAAGGAATGGGGTTGTCTTTCTAGCTCTGACAACTTATGAGCCTAAAGCCTTCTTTCCTGTGAGTCTCAGATTCCTCACCTGTTAAAAGAAATAATTCAACTCATTGACCTCTAGGTTTCCTAATTTTTCCATGATTCCAAACCCCCTCTCCTCACCAAGCCTCAGTTTCCTTCTCTGTAAAACAGTGGGGGAGGGGAGAGTGGATGAGATAATAGAGAGAAGAGCCTGCATTCAGACTCTAAGGACCCAATTCAAAATCTGGCTCTGCCACTGACTAGTGTGTGGCCCCCTCTCTGAGCCTCTTTAAGATGAAGGGGGAAGAGCTACATGGCTCCCTTCAGGCTCTGGATCCCATGATCCCTCTGCCTCTGACCCTGATTCATCACGCACCCTTGGCTGCTGGCAAATACGGCTCTGGCCTGACCTTCATCAGAGAGTCTGCGATGCTCCTAGCTTGGGCCAACAGCCCTGGAGTTTCTAATTAAGCTCCTGCATCTGGACCTAGCTCCTTGGTGCATCTTTCCACAGCTTTTGGAGAAAAAGTAAAAGTAGCTTTGGAGAGAGGCCTGGGGGTGGGAAATGTGAGAAAGGAGCAGGACCACAGCCCCCAGAGCCAGGACAGGAAAGTGCCTCCAGAAGCCCCTGCCATGCGTCTTCTAGCTGGGCTGGAGCTCTTTGCCCTTCTGGCCCCTGCCTTGCCTGCAACCTGCCTCAGTCGTCTTCCCCAGTGCACATGGATCTGACCTTGTTGTTCTTCCCTCTCTTGACCCTGGCATTCAAGGCATGGCTCTCCAGTCCTAATCTGCATTGATCCAAGAAATACCCATTACCCTCCTTGTCTATTGTTGGAAAGAGGGGAAAATGGTGTAGGGCTTCCACTCAGGGAGCTCCACACAGCTGGGGGGCACAGAGGAGAGAGTTCTGGGATTCCTAGAGACCTGGGCTCAAATCCCCCTTCAGATCTCCTGTAGCTGTGTGACCCTGGGCAAGTCACTTAATCTCTGCCTGCTTCAGGGTGGTCGGGAGGCTCAGATGAGATAATGTTTACAAAGGACCTAGCACAGCGCCTAGAGCATAGTAGGGATTCTCTCCCTGACTTCCATCTACTCTACAGCTTAATGAATACTTGTTGACTGACTATCTGATTGTATTTAATTCAACAAACAATGGCTGATTGTGCCATGCCCTGTGCTGGGCACTGAGGATGTTGCAAAAAGAGGACCAGATAAATAAAAATAAAGCAGCCCCCTGAGAAGTTTCTGCTGAATAATGGCTCACATTTCTCTGAGGCCTTAAGTCTAGAGAAGTACTTGCCTCCCAACACCCTTGTAGATGGGGGCACAAATCTTATCTCTTTTACAGGGGAAGGAATTGAGGTGTGAAGGTCTTTGGCTACATTGACCTGAGTTGGTCAATCAGTAAGCATTTATTTAGCACCTACAGTTTCCAAGCACTGCATTAGGTGCTGTAGAGAGGTATTCGGGGGATGAATGAAGGATCTGACATCCCAACAGGGTTAAAACAAGGGTACAAAGAGTAAACAGCAGGTTGGTTGGCCCAAAGTTGCATGAGAAGGGGAGGGGCAGGCTCCATGCAGAAGAGGGCAGGGCTTAAGCTGTGCTTAGAAGGAAGAGGGGGATTGTGGGAGGCTGTGGTGAGAAGGGTGTCAGTTCCAAGCACGGTGGATGCCAGTGAAAAGAAGGGCATTGGCGAGTTGTGTGGGTAAAGGAGCTTGGTGCACTACCTAAAATGGCAACCACCATGTGGGAGAGGAGGCCAGTCTGGCTGAGGGGCTGAGGGCAGCAGAGAATACCGCACATGGAGAATGGAAAACCCCACTGGGGCCATCCCCCAGCCTGCCACAAGCGTCAAGGGAAGGCCTTCCGCATGTTGAAAGGGCCTCTGGAGAGGAGTTAAGAAAACACAGGCAGTCCTAGCTGCAGCAAGGAAAGCAGCCTTCCACGGATGAGAGCCCAGGAAACAGAAACGTTGGACAATTTTAGTCACCTGCCCACATCTCACTGCAGCCCAAGCTCTTGGAGAACAGACGCCTCCCTAAGTGCCTAGCAAAGGGCAACGCAAACAGTAGGAGCTTCACAGATGTTTGTAGAATGAATTAGTGAATGAGATGAACAAATGTGCTGAAAAGAGACCACCCAGGACCCCTGAGCCCAGCCGCTTGCCTCCACCTCCCTAGAACTTGCCCATTAAATCACAGCCAGGGCTGCTATCTGCAAGAGGTGAGGAATTTCCCCTGCCTGACCAGATCCCAGATCCTGCCTGTATTTGTGTGTGAAGGCAAGGCCAGGCCAGGCCCAGAGACAGCAATCACCTTGCCCAAGGAGGCACAGCCGTCCCTGCAATGAGATCTGGCTCAGCTGGATGAGGTCCCAGTTCCCCTGGGGTCTGGTCTGCTGCTCACCCACGCTCTGCCTTCCCTTCCCTCCTTGGAGGTCACTTTGGACTCTCCAAAGGACACTGAGAGAGATTTCAAGCCAAATGGGACCCGCATTCTTATTTTACAGTTAGGGAAACTGAGACCCTGAGAAGCCAGTGCCTTGGAGCTCTCCTGAATCTCCTCCCTCCACTACGGCCTCAAAAGGGATGCCTGGAAGGGGTCGCTGCCATCCCACTGCCCTTAGCTTTGGGGCTGCCGGCTGCTTCATCTCAGACTCGGCAAAACAAAGAATCAGCAGCCTTGCCTCCATGGGCTGAACTCTCCGGGACAAGCCTTAATTAGGGAGGATGGCTCATTCACTTCCTAAACCACAGGCCAGGTTGATTTTGGGAAATGCTACTCTCTGCATTCTAAAATCCTGCCTTCTCTGATGGGAAAGCTGGGGTTCTGGGCCTCCTGGGCCTGGGCCACTGGGGTTTTTCTTTCTACAAGTACAGATTGTCTTTTGGTGGCAATATGGCACCCCCAGCCCCCAGGGGGGTGGATTTTGGTTTAGAGGGTCCCAGCCAGGCCTCTGAAATGCTTTAAAGGCTCCTATAGGAGTATTGCTAGATATTTAAAACATCACTTAGTCCCCCAGCACACGCTGCAATCTCCTAGAAGACTGATACTTAAACGATTAAAATGTGAAGTGCTTTAGGGGACTGTCTGCTGAAGAGTCCTTTCACCTTCACCTTCATCTCTGAACAGCTCTGTCTTCTGGCAAGTCAGGGCAAGACTCAGGCTCATTACTTTGGTGGGGGTCATCTCTCCAAGAAGTTTTTCCAGGGGTCCCCCTTGTGCTGAGCTACCAGCGTCCTCACTAAGCCTAGGAATAATCATCTCAATATCATTGTTTGACCACCTATGCTCAGAGAAAGAAATACAGAAGTCCAGTCTCAAATTTCCCCAAACGGTACAAGCCATGCTACCCTGTATGAACAGTTGCCATAACTGTCTCACTGGAATTTGATTCAGAGACTCAACAAAGGAGAGAGACAGAGGAAAGGGAAGCAGAGGAGAAGGGAGGAGGAGGAAGAAGAAATGAGAGGGAGAAGGAGGAAAAGAGAGAGAGCATGAAGAATCCCTCCTTCTACTGAGTAGGCCACTCTTTTTGACTCATTGGTCAGCCCAGAAGCTTGCCAACCACCCATGGCCATTACAGGGGACCTGGAAGGGGCTGCTGTGTCATCCCAGGGCTGAAGCACCAAGGCCAGAGCACAAATCTCTCCAGAAATAGCCCAGAATCCAGCAGGTCCTACACCCTGCCCTGATTACTCCCAATACATATCTAAATGGGCTAGAACTGACCCATCTGGGAAGCCCTGGGGAGCCCTAAACAGTTGGTTGGCACAGGCATCACCCAAGATGCTTACATCCACCTGGAGATAGGAAGTGACAAAGGAGAAACAAACTGACCCACAGGCAGCCCCAAGTCAACATGGTAACAGTAGTGCACGTCATTCTAGCAGGTGAGGGCTGTGCCAGAGACAGATGGTCATCTTGGCTCCAAGCAAGAGGTGACCTTTCCAGACTCCTCATCACTTCTCTTGTCAGAGACGGTGGCAGCTCAGAGTGAGGCCAGCCCACCTGTTCATGGGCCTGCGTGCCCATTTTGCCTTTTGAAATACATTTTTATTCAACCTTGGAAGGTCTGGTGAGAGCGAGGATATGCTGGAGTCCTTCCCAAACGTTCCACTTCTAATTTTCATGAAGAAACGATGCCCCAGGCTTGCTCCTGCTTGCTTCCAGCTTGCTCCTGGATCTGGAAGCGGTCATAAACTTCCATCCTCCACAAACAGAACCATGGGCTCTTGAGGCCCAGATCAATCATCTTTCCTGGTCCTATTTCAAGATATTTTAGTCCATATAAATTCAGAGTGATGGAACAAGAAAGAGCAGCCAGCCTCATTGTCACTGAGCTGCTGCTGCCCAAGGCTGAGAAGGGCACAACCCCCCAGAGGCCATGAACAGCCCTGTCGTCAGACAGAGAGCAATGTGTGCATTCAGGGCCAGACGTGTGCATTGGGAGGGACACAAACAGACCTAAGGTTTCAGGAAAGACCTTCCACTGCTTGTTGTTCAGTCATGTCTGACTCTGCATGACCCCATGTGGGATTTCCTTGGCAGACACACTGGAGTCATTTGCCATTGCCTTCTCCAGCTCATTTTACAGACGAGGAAACTGAGGCAGATGGCATTAAGTGACTTGCCCAGGGTCACTCAGCTAGTAAATGTCTGGGGCTGGATTTGAACTTAGGAGGCTGCATTCTCCTGACTCCAGGCCCCGGGGGGGGGGGTGGGGGGGGTGGGGAAGGGTTCTGTGCACTATGGTGCCCTTTAGCTGTCCCTACACTGTTTGGCATCAGGCTTTATTGGGGCACAGCACAAGTGATATTGGGGTTTATCAGATTCAACCCCTTAATTTTATGCATGAGAAAGCTGAGACCCAGAGGCCACACAGTGGCAGAGCCCAGATGTGAAACCAGATTCTCTGTCTCTAAGTTCATCTCTCTCCATTGTGACACACTGCCTCTCAGTGCAGGAATGGTATTAGCCCCATTTTATTGTTAAAAGTGAAAACGAAACACTGAAGAAAAGCCAGGTGACTTGACTTGTCGGCTACTGTCAGAGTCTAGGATCCGAGCAAGGACATCCCCTTTCTCTTTGTGGTCCTAGATCTGGAGCTGGGCTGACTCAAGATTAGAATGACCCCACCTGAATGCCCTCCCCCATCTTCCCACCCCCATTCTCCCCATCTCCTCCCCCGCCCAAGGCTAAGCCCCTCCAATCTGCCCCAGCCTCTGGAATGACTCTCTCACCTCCACTCCCAACCCCCCATACCCACTCCACCTCTACCCCCATTCTCCCCATCCCTCCAGCTACCCCTCTGGCCCCAATCTCCACAGTGACCCAGCCCACCCTTGGTGGCTTAATGTGATTACTTGCAAATGGCAGGGGTCTGGATTCCCAACGCCACTGCCTTTGCTCCCTGAGAACTTCCCAAACCATTTGGGAAACCAAGAGGGCAATGAGACTCGGTAGCCTCTGTGGCCATGTAGCACCTGGAAGGGCTGTGGCCAGCCTCCTCCAGGGCGCTGATCAATCTCTCATCAGCGATCCATTCAGATCGGTTCCTTTGATTTCTACCTCTTCCCACACAGATGGACAATCTTTCCTGTACCTTGTGCTGTGTCTCCCAGGGACTCAGTGTGCTTTCAAGTAGGCTGCTAATTGACTTGGCGTTCGAAGACCAAGCACGACCTAGGACTGAATGTTCAGGCTGAAAGTAGTGAGCAAAATCATGGGGCGGGCCAGGAGCTCTTGCCTCTTTAAATTTCTCCAGAGGTGAAAGGAAATTGAGCAGGATATGTTTTCTGAATTGGAGAAAAGCCAAAGCCGAGAGTAGCACTGTTCTCTGTGGCTGTAAGTAGGGACAAACCAGCATAGGGCTGTGTTCAGCACAGCCTTCCCCCACCCCCACCCCAGGCACTGTTACAGGCAGTCCACTCCCTGGCCAAGTGAGGCCCAGAGGAGCCGGAACAGGAAGCTGCTTGGGCTGTGGGTGGGATAGTAAGGGGAGTATGAAGGGGAGCTCTGTCCAAGTCAGTGGCAGGTTCTCCTAGCCCAGGATCATTCCCCTTACCACCTAGTAATGGTCACTAAGATTCTGCCACCAGAAAGCCATTCATTTGGACCTGAAAGCCATCTGGTCTGGTTGGTCATGTAAAAATCCTGACAAGGGTGAAAACTCTGGGGAGATTAGCTAAGAGGCAGGCGGGAACATCTGGAAGGGCCAGCCACCACCAACAGGATCAGGGAGCCGTTAGTAAGCTCTGAGCATCCGGTGGCTGTTGACACAACTCGAACAGCTCTCCAGGGGCCCCCACTGGAATGGGGAAGACAGGATGCAGGAGGAAGGTTTCTGCTGCAAATCCTTTGGAAAGATCCCATGATGCTTAGGGTGCCACAGCCAGACATGCAGATGTCAGTGACGCTGCTGCCGGGGATGTCAAGGAGCCACTTGACGGTCACCGACCTGGAGATGGGGGTCAGCTTCACTCCTCCCTCCCCAGAGTCCAGCGAGAGCCAAGGGTAGCTCAGACATTGGAAGTGGTCTTGTCATTTTCACCATCATCATCATCATCATCCATATAGTTGTTTAATGTTGTAGGAGGAGGTAGAATCCTGAAAGGAAGTTTGGTGTAGGGTCTGGAGCACTGAACTGGGAGTCAGAAAGAGCTGAGTTCAAATCTGACCTCAGACCCTCAGTAGTTATACAGCCCTGGGCAAGTCATATCCCTTTTCTGAGCAATAAAAATGGGGAGAATCTGGGTGCTTTCTTCATTTTATTCCCCATATGTGTGGTACCTGGCACAAATAGGTGCCCAATAAATGTTTCATTCATCCAGCATTCATTCATTCTCTTTCCCTTTCACTGGGGTAGGTCCCTCTGAACAGGCACCAGCTGACTCTCCTGTTAGTCCTGATGGGGAGACAGCACCTGCCACTGACTGAGAACTGATGCCACCAGAGCCATCCTCATTGAGTGGGGCACATTGGATCTTGGGTGTTGCTTGGGCTGTGGATGGCAATGGTGGCGACGTTTTGTCCATTGTGCTTGTTGGAGAGAAGATGAAACACCTAAGATCCCCAAATGATGACATGGACAACCCAAAGAGTGTGCACCACTACCTGATTCTCTCTGACCACCTCCTGGGAGCCATTTCTCAACCCCCCAGCTCCCAGGAGTCAGCTCCTTCTCTGACCGAGCCCCCATCTTCCCCTGCTGCCTGGCTGTCTGCCCTGCACAAATTCCAGCCCAATTGCTATGGGCACCAAGTGTTGGTCAAATCAACACTTCCATCATTCCTGGAAAAAAATGTGCCAATCAGCCGCCTGACGACTCCACCCACCATCCCTGACCAGCCTCTCCTCCTTGGCCACCATTCACATGTGAATCTGCTTCCCTGAAACCCCCTCTCCATTGGAATGTACACCTCTGTTGGACAGAGACTGACTTTTTTTTAATATTCTTTTGCATTTGCATCCCTAGCATCTAGAGGGCTTTGGCACAGAGCAAATACCCAATAAAGGAATAAAGGTTCCTTCATTCACTGACTCACTCATTGTGTTTGTGTGTGTGTGTGTTTTCTGATCTGGGGGTCAACCTTTGTCTTCCCCTCAGTCTGGTTCTGGTACCACAATGACCTTCATTCACCTTCCTTCCAATCTTTTTTCCTGGTCAGAGAAGTCTACTAGCTTCTGGGGTCTTCTGGGGTCTAGACAAGAATTAGGCTTCTTCCCTTCCCCTTAAATCTCTGCTGGACCTCTGGTTAGCATTTTCTTTAACTTTAACTGGTTGGGTCCTGGCAAAGTGCCCTCAAGACTCAACAATTCTTTCCTGAGTCAGGAGCCTTGGAGCACAGCATGCTCCCAGGAGATCAGGAGAAGGAAGGAAATACTCTTTCCTCTGCCTTCCATTCCCTCCTTCAAGAAGCATGATGAGACAAGAGTTTCCGCCCCTTTTCTGTGCTGTTTCTTTATGTTGTATCTTTAAGGAGCAGAAACTTTCCCCATCCCTTTATCTTCTAGAGAGTCACCCTAAAGAGATGCTCTTGAATGGCCCTCGTTTCCTGGAAGCATGTCTGGTTGATCTAAAGCATATCCTGTTTCTCACTCTGGAATCCTCCTCAGAGCCCTGGGTTCCACATGGGTCCCACCCAGGGGTGTGCTTAGGAATGTGGGACAGCTAGTTCTCCAAAAATGTATGTGTGTACATACCCACACATATACACACTTGCATCATGATGTATGTATACACACGTTTGGTGGTGTTCGTTTGTTTCAGTCGAGTCCAATGCTTTGTGACCCCATTTAGGGTTTTCTTGACAGAGATACTGGAGTCGTTGGCCATTTCCTTCTCTACTTCATTTTACAGATGAAGAAACTGAGGCTAACAGGGTGAAGTGGCCTGTCTAGGATCACACAGTTAGGAAGTATCTGAAGCCAGATTTGAACTCATGGAGTTGAGTCTTCCTGACTCCAAGTTCAGGGCTCTGTGCACTATGGCACTACCTAACTGTCCATACACACAAAGATACAAGTATGTTTACACACACTTTCCGAGTATGAATATGAATACATGTCTCCATCTCGATAGATAGATAGATGGGTAAATGGGTGGGATGAATGGATGGATGGGTGGGTGGGTGGGTGGGTGGGTGGGTGGATGAATGGATGGATGGGTGGGTGGGTGGATGGGTGGGTGGGTGGATGGTTGGGTGGGTGGATGGGTGGGTGGATGGGTGGATGGGTGGATGGGTGGGTGGGTGGATGGTTGGGTGGGTGGATGGGTGGGTGGGTGGATGGTTGGGTGGATGGTTGGGTGGGTGGATGGTTGGGTGGGTGGATGGGTGGGTGGGTGGATGAATGGATGGATGGGTGGGTGGATGGGTGGGTGGGTGGATGCAGGACACATTTTTAAGTTTAATCTGCATCATTAACATTTTCTCTTTCACTATTTTAAAGCCTAGACAACCAACAGAGTAATAAATCAAGCCCTAATTTGTAGTATTTACCTACTTCCAAGCTTTAAATTCTCACACGGAACATTTAACAATCAGCCCCCCCACCCAGAGCTTCACTGAACCTTTAACAACCTGTATGAACGCAGTATATCACTCCTTGGGCCCAGCTTCCATCTCTTTCTTAAGGAATATCTGAGAAATCAAAGTTTGGCAGAAGGTATTGGTCTGCCTGGTTGGTTGGCTATTTATATGCTTAGGGATTTCTTACTCTGCCCTTATGATGGGAAAATTCCTATTGGGTGTGTGCCCCTGGTGCCCCAACACTGCTTCAGGTGCCCAGAGAGGGGAACATGAAGCTTTATTTGGAAAATACCATTATGAAAATGAAGAACATTGACCTGAAAATCCTCTCATCAAATGAGATTAATCTACATAAGATGCTGCTGCTGCCACTGTCACTTGTCCTTCCTTTTCGAAGAGGACCAATGACATCATGGGTGATGTTGGGCGATGTCTTGGTTGATGTGAACTGGGTTTAAATGAGGCAGACCTGCCCAAAGTCTTCAGCCTCACTCTCTCCTCCAGAGTCATCATGGAAATCCAGCAGCAGGACAAAAGTGGTGAGGACGGCAGATGGCCCAGGATGCAGTGGGTGGCCTGGGCATCTTCATGTCTGACCAAGCTTCAGCCACTTTCATGGCTGTTGGAACAAACTGTGCTCATCCGTCCATTCTGCCAGGGGAAAGTCTTCACATGTTTGGGGTAGACACTCCCCACTCACTGAAGGCCACCCTCAGCCTGGTTTAGCCCTCTGCCTGGACTGTTCACCAAGGTGTGGCTGAGGTCATGCTACAGCTTGTTGGAGGCACAAGTGAGAGTTGGGTGACAGGTGGACCCCAGAGGTGGGTGAGCAGCCCTCGCCCCAGAGGGGCTCGTCCTCCTGAAAGCCCCATGCACCCCTATATCGTAGGTGCTTAATAAATGCATGCTGATGGACCAACAGAACCAAAACCAACTTGGGAGCTGCTGAGCCTGAGTCTGCCCTTAGGGCAGATAGTAGTTAGACAACATCTCCATCTATTATAGACCATCTCTGGCCCCAGAGCCCATTGCTAGCCCAAGACTGGAATGGAAGCCACACCCCCTGCTGGGACCTGGCCCAAGTCAGCCCAGGACTTTTGGTCCCCAGGCTCCTCTCTCCAATGGCCCTGATGGCAACACCCACCCTGGAGGCCATTGCTCCCCACCCACCAGCCCTGAGGACAGGCTATCTCCTCCTGCACTACCTTGGGAAATCCCCAGCCCCTTCAGATCCCTGGGTTTGGAAATGCCAGTGTCTGTGCTACCAGACTCCTCTTGGGCCGGCAGCATTCAATCTCGCCTCTGCCTGGTGATCTTTCTCCCTGTGTGGGTGTGATGCCTCTTCAGGCAGACCAGCCCTCGTGGGGAGTGCTGGGATGGAAGATGAAGGAGGCCCAGGAGAAAACCTCCCTGCTAACCAGACTCCACCAAGCCTGCCAAGCTTCCTCCATCCTAGCTGTGTCACTTTGGTCCAGTGGTCTCAAATCCTCACATCAGCAGCATTCAACTGGGCCTCCCTAGCCAGAGAGTCCATCTGTGGCCTGGCTGCTAAACCTGAGCCTGTCTCCTGTCTCTAGCCCAATGGATGGATCTGGTAGATAATCCCAGATTCCCTCAGCCTCCTTGTTTTTCAAATGGCAACATGGAAAAAATGCTAGGCTGTGATGAGGTTGAAGATCCCCACCAGGAGAGTGGAAGCATCGGCCTAGGTCCTAGAGGAATCTGATTCAAATTGGGCCTTTGATCTCAGCTGACTTCTTTCTGGGGCTTCATTTACCACTAGCCTGGGCTCTGACTCAATGGGCACACCCAGCTTCTGTCCCACAAACTGCCAGGAGCATTCCCACCTCCATACTTTTACCCACACAATTCCCTCTGCCTAGAATGCCCTCCTCTGCTGCCTGTGGCATCATGGAAAGACAACTACAGTTGCCAGCAGAAAGCTTGGGTTCCAGCCCAGTTGTGCCACAAATTAGCTGCGAGCACCTGGGCCAAGATTTCTTGACCCCAAGTCAGAAGTGATGCATCTACCTCAGAATGCGTGACCTTGGGGACACCTGGTCTCCAGGTGCCCCAGTGGAGTCCAGCAGCCTGGAGGAAGCATCCCCAAAGTCAGGCAGGCCGTGCTGCATTACCACTCACAAAAGGAAAAACCCAAGGCCTACAATGAGTGCTTGGGGTGGGAGCATGAGGGGAGGGCGAGGAAGCCAGAGGGACCTGGGACAGATGATATGGCCATGGCAGAGAGACTGGAGGGAGGTCACGGGGGAGGGGGAGGAAGGGCAAAATGTTGAGATTGCTCCTCAATTTGGTTCTGCCCACCTCCCCCCGGCTGCCCCCTCCACTCTGCCCAGCCCAGCCCTCCATATCTCTTCCCAGTTAATATGGCCTGCTGTCTTCACACCATGGTAGCTGGGCCAAGCATCAAAGGCCAGAGGTTTGATGGAGAGAGGATGAGCCCACACCCTGATCCATGTGGCTGACTTCCCACCTCTGACCTCATGCACAGGGAGATATGAAGGCTGGAACAAGGCAGGACCTTTGGTTCAAGCAGAGAAGAGCAGGGCAGAGCCCGTGGTCCAGAGCAGAGGCAGCCAGCTCTGAGAGGCGGCCCCAGATTGGGGGCTATTTTAGCAATCATGGGCTCAGGCCTCAAAGGCCAGGCCCTGCTGCTCTGAAACAATCAGAGCCTGCCTGTCTGTCAGGGAATTCTGTGAGCTCTTGGCTTGGCCAGGAAGCTTTAGAGGACAGCCCCCCACCCCAGTGTCTACACTGGCCTTCTAATGGCAGCATTCAAGGCAAGCAAGTGAGAGACTTCATCACACCAGCATGGGGCCAGTGAGGTCATCCTGGCCCTTAATGAGGCCATTTGCAGCCAGCTACTCCATTGTATTTTCCAAATCCCACCTGTAGGTTGGGTCATGCAATACCCCTCCTGGTCTGGCTTCCCTCCCTTTCATCGGACATTTTCCACCAGTCACTGGATCTGGCTGCCCACGTCTGGCATGACGCAGCTCCTGCTGACCAGTGCAGGGAAAGCAGTGGACCCTGGGGATCCATCAGCAGCTGAAGACTTGCCTTCCCCTGAGCTGCCCCTCCTCCCAGAACACACCTCGCTTCCCCTCCAGCCCCACTCTCCTCCCTACCGGCCACGAGGCACCCATTAGGGGTGAAGCTGGCGCCTCTCAAGCTTGCTTGGGGAGTCCCACGATTCTGTTAAATGGAGGCATCCTTTATTGCCCCTCCACAGACTCAGTTATGGGACAGCAGCAGGGCCACCAGGGCTCTTCAGATGGTGCTGGCTGTGGCCTTGGTGGATGGTCAAGGGTTATCAAGGCTCGCATCCCATGGGCACCGAGAACCTCACTCCAGGCACAAATGCCAGGGGCAGGTGAAGGGCATCTGGCAGGAGGGGGATGATGACAATGATGGAGAGTCCTCCCTGAGTGGGATCTCTTAACCTGCTCCTTCCTAGAAGCGACTGAACCATGATGGGTGCTTTTACACAGAGTTTCTCAAGAGAAGAGTCTCCAGACTGGGCCAGTGCCATCCCAAATGTGCCATGACATCCCGAAAGAGGGGTTTTGAAGCAGTCCCAGTCCTGCCCCTCACCAGCTCAGAAAGCTGGGTCATCCCCACAGGCCTAAATTACTACAGTATGGGGCTTGGGTCCATGGTGCTCTCCTAGCTCTTCAGGGGAAGAAGGCTTTGCTTGAAAAATGTTGCTCCAGGTGCACTGAGTAAAGTCCAGGCCACACCTGAAAAGTGAGTTCCCCAGTCTAGACCATTTCAAGGACTTGAATGTAGACACTTCATGGGGGTGGGGACATGAAGCAGAGCCTGTCTGTCAGTCAACAGGTGTTTACGAATGTCTACTATGGGGGATACTAAGAAAGGCAAAAGACAGTCTGTCCTCAAGGAGCTCAGGAAACTGCACAGAAACAAGTATGTACAAACAAGACATAAACAGGGTAAATTAGAAGTAATGCCAGAGGAGAGGCCGCAGCATTAAGGGGGGCAGAGAGACAATCACACCAACCCCCACCCTTCTGTGTCCTGTTCCACCATCTCTCTATCACCAGGTTCAAAGGCAACCTAGGAAGCGAGCTCTGGAATAATCTCAGAGAACATCAGCACGACAGAAATTCTCTCTTCATTGGGCTGAGCCCTCACCCCAGAGTAAGCTGGTGAAACATCTTCTCCCAGGGGATGCTTTTCTCTCCCTCAGTCTCCAACCATGGATTTATAAGCTTACAAGAAATCATTTTAATAGACATTTGATTTGTTAGAGGTATCAGTAATATAAAATTCAGATAAATATTTATTTATTTATTTTTTGCTTTTTGGAGTGGGCAGGGCGTTTGGGGTTAAGTGACTTGCCCAAGGTCACATGGCTAGTTTTTGTGTTAAGTATCTGAGGCTGGATTTGAACTCAGGTCCCCCTGACTCCAGGGCCAGTGCTCTATTCACTGCACCACCTAGCCACCCCTAAATATTTTAATAAAGTGTAGAATTTTTAGGAGGAGCTCATGGCCAGAATCATAGCTATACCTTGGAAAAACAGGAGGAAAAAATGTTGCTGCTTGTTTGATCTAGCCTTGGCACCAGTCCATGCTGGTCTCTCTTTTTACTCTCTAGGTCTCCCACCCACCTACTGGTACCTCCACTCTATCAACTTTTGTAGCAGCAAGCACCCCAGCATCCCCAGGGTGGCTGCCAACACAGGTTCTTAGGTCTGCTTTTCTAAAAGAAAGCAACTCAAAATGGGTTAACAATATTGCTTTAATCAAACATATATCATTTACCTAGTTCAGGGGGAAAAGATCAACACCCTGAACTTCAGAGAATACAAACAAGTTACAAGCAGACAAAAATACAGAGAAACATCAGCAGACAGGCTTCCAACTGTCTGGCCATTACATCCATACCTAGTCAGTTACCAGCGAGGGAAGCACTAACATCTGGGTTTTCAAAGCTGGGGGGCTCAATGGCTACCCAGAGCTTCATCTGGTCAAATCACATAATTCTTCTCAAAGTGGGCCCCAAAACAAAATCTCACATCAGGGTATATATATAGCCTTCTCCTGGCTCAGAGAATGTCACAATCCTCTTGACCCACTGCCCAATCACAAAGTATCAAGATGTGGGCATTCCTGAAAAACAAGCCTCCTGCCACAGGCTCCAGGAGACCACATTCAGCCTATTAGGGGGCAGAGTATATTTTCAAATCAGGGAAGGTTCTCAGAGTCACTTAAGCCTAGGCAAGGGGCAGGGAAGATCTTAAGATTTTCATTCCCATAACAACTTTCTACATGCTGGAGTCCTTTTCTCAAGGCCACTAGAACTGCCAAACAACCTGACCTCCCCTGAATGCCCCAAAATCATCTCACCCCAGGATTCTTTATAGTCTCCTTGATCTTGGGAATTCTCTAGCCTTAGGAGCATCCTCCAAAGTCTTTATGGTCTTAAATCACCCTAAAGCAACCCAAGGAGGTTTTCAGAGTTCCCTTTCCTAGCACCTGACAAAGTGCACAATAAAGGCTTGCTGAAGTGAATTGAACTAAGCTATCAGAAAAAAATCTATTTACAGAACAGAACTGAGACATCACCAGCCAATGTTATTGGTGAGTATGAATTCTCATTTGGCACCTCCCAAAGAGAGCAGTTGGAAAAACTTCTACTCACACAGCACTCTCAGTTCATGTGCAGTGATTTGGGAGAGGCTGGTCCAGTTGGCACTGAATGTTTTCTTTTACTGACTCATCACCTAACATGTTCATGGACTGGTTTTGCTCACCCTCTCCCCTTTCAGTGATGGTGCCTCTACAGCAGGAAAGGGAGAATTTTCCAATAAACCCCAGTTTCAATGTTATTGTAAATAGCTTTCCTAGGGAAAGAAGGGAGTCAAAAGTACAGACCAAAATGATGGTGGTGAGTATGCTATCTTTATTTCCATCCTCATGTAACACTGCCCAGCTATGCAACTTTTGGGAAGTCACTTAATTTCTGAGGACCTGTTTTCTCATCTACAAAGTAGAGATAATAATACCTGTGCCCCCAAGGAGAGCAATTTCTCTGACAGAGGAAGCAGCAGCATTTCCCCTGGGCAAATGGGAACACTCTGTTCTAATCAAACTGGCCCACACACCACTCCCCATCCATGCCATCCCATCTCCTGCCTTTGTGCAGGCACACCTGCTCTCACCTCTGCTTCTTGGGATCCTTCCCTGCCTTCAAGGCTCAGCTCATGTACCACCTTCTACAAGAAGATTTCTCTTGCTCCACCATCCCCTCTCCTGCTTCCTCAAGTCAGCTGACTTCCCTGAGTACATTGTGTATCCCCCAGCCCAAGGCAAACTCTTCCAGGACCGAGACTGTCTTGGAATCTGCCTTTGTGAGGGTGACAGGGAGGTTTTTCACCAGAGTAAGAGACCAGGGCTTTGTTCCTGACAGATAAGCATTAAAAAATTCAGGAATGCAGACTAGATGTCAGAGAGCAAACAACTTTACCTCCCTAGCTTACTTTGGGTTCTGGCTCAAATTCCCTGACATGCTAAGTCAGAGAGGCTCATGGGAATATCTAACCCTAAGTGAGATGGCTATCTGTAAGAGAAAGCTTTGATCTCTCCAGACTTGATCTTAGCCTGAGGACACTCTGCCTGGGTTTTTGCTAGCTGGGTGTGGCAACTATGACGGGAGTTCATCACTTGTCCTTATGAGGCAGCAGTTCCAATGAATTGCTGTATTGTGGTGCATTTATCTCCAAAGTGGGGGTCAGGCATCCCTAGGGGGCTTCAGCATTACCACATGCACCATGATCTCAAGGGGATGTATATTCACATTGACGGTATAACTCCCATTCCCCTTCAACTTGGTTCTTGGGCTTTCCGGGTAAGTCCCCAGAAAGGGGCTACCATCTTGGATGTTAGGGGTATCCCTATGGGTCTGAACTCTTAATATTATGGCTCATAAGCCCTCTTTGGCAAGTCTCCTATGAACAATCAGTAGACTTAATCAGCTCTTAGCAAAGGCATTTACTAAGATGATATAGTGATCATAGTTGCTGCAAAACATTTCTCCCATAAGCCTGCTACTTACTCTCCCATGGTACACACAGTGACCGTGGAAGAAGTGACTTCAGCTATGGAGCATGATAGTGGGGCACACACAGGATTGGTTCCTGATACTCCAAGACTTGGGAGTTTCTCTCCCAGAACAGTGCTCTTCGGTTCAGTGGCCCCCACTGGCAGGCTACTCAGCTGGGTTCTTTCCTCTCTCTAGGTAGCTCTCTTCTCTGCTGCCAGGGGCTGTGCTCCTTAAGTCTGCTTCCTCCCTCATGTAACACTCTCTGGGTCCATGTCTGTTGGGAGCCTGCATCTCTACTCCCTACTGGATACAATGTCTCCCAAACACCACCTCTCTTTCCATCTGTTTGATAAATGTTCTTCCATTAAATTCTCTTCCAGAAGTTCCCTTCCAAAGCCACCTGGTCAACGTGGGGAGGGGGGAAGAAGAAAAATGCCCTCTATTCTAGACCTCTTCCTCTTTTGAGAGTCAAGCAATTAAGAGGCACACAAGAGTTTTGGAAATAGTATTTCACAGGCTCCAGAGGAAAGCTAGATATGCCCCCGAGAATTAAAATACTGCAGAGGAAGTCAGCTCAGAGACCAAGAAAACGATAGTGGTTGTGATATACTGAGCAGCCCCAGGTCCCTCTCTCCTTTCTCTGTGAGGTCTGCACTTCCCCACTGATAGCAGGTAAATACTAGGAACCTGAACACAGACACTCCCTGTTTCTTCAGCCTCCTCAGGCAATCAGTCACAACCTGGATCCTGCCACTGCCCTGACGGAAGTTGGGATGTTGTCTGACTATGACCTCTTATCATTGTTCCCCTCTGTGCTTTATGCCAGCCTGGATTTTGCCCTCCTCAACCTCCAACCCCTCCACCCTCTGGCCAGTCACGGCCCCTGATCCTCTCCACCCTCAGCTCCATGATCAGCCCTGTCAGCTCTTGCCCACAAGTACCATTGCTTGGCGCTCTTCTCTTGTCAAGATTCAGGCCTGGATTATTCCCACTGTCTGTCTGGCACATAGGAAGTTGACAAATACTTGTTGACTTGACAAGACTCATTTGCCTTTACTCATGATCTGCTGAATGAAGCTGGAGGAGGCTTCACCATCCCATTTCTGACTGGATACACTATTTTTGTTGTTGTTCAGTTTGACTCTTCAGGGCCCCTTTAGGGGTTTCCTTGGCAAAGATACTGGTTGTTTTGCCATTGCCTTCTCTAGCTCATTTTACAGGTGAGGAAACTGAGGCAAGCAGGATTAAGTGACTTGCCCAGGGTCACTGCTAGTAAGCCTCTGAAGCTGTATTTGAACTCAGGTCTTCCTGACTCCAGGTCTAGTGTTCTATCCACTGTGCCTGGGTACACTATGAATCCACATTTTCCAATCTCAAGTGAGCCCTCACAGCAACAAGGCAGTGCTTTTATTTTGTCTTATTTGATTCTCTTTCTCGGTCCCCACAGAAGTCTTCTTTTCCTGCCTCAAACCCACCAGACTTCCTCCTCACCCCTACACCCCTTACTGGACAAACTGAGGCCATTGGACAGGAGCTCCCTCTTGGGCCATTCTCTTCATCTCCAAACTTCTTGGCACCATCTCTCACACTCCTCTGGCCCCCAGGCCCAGGCGCCCTTCTCCTGGCAAAGGCCTCTCCTACACACACACACACACACACACACACACACACACACACACCAGTGAATTCAATCTTGTCCCCTCCCATCTTTCTCTGGCAGATGGGAGAAGCTACAAAGATGACCATTGAGGCTTAATGAAAGAATAGTTTTCTTGACATTGAAAGGTGTCCCAAAGTGGAACAAGCTACCCCCAGGAGGTGGTGAGCTCCCTGTCACTGGAGGTGTTCAGGCAGAAACAAGGCTATCACAATGGACCTTCCTCTGGTGCACTGGCTGAGGAGAAAGCCTCTTGAGGCCCCTTCCAACTCTCAAATTCTGTGTTTCTATGTCAGAAGCTTCACGCTGACGTCCAAAGGAGGAGGGGGGTGGGCAGCACTGAGCTGAGTTGGAGACAATGCCCCACAATCACCTACTTTTCTGGCAGATTAAATGTTGTTGCCCCTCCTCAAAAACCTGTTTTAAAGCCTCTTAAGACAATAATAGAATTTTGCGCCGATTTTAAAAATCATATTGAAATGGGAAAAAACCTGCCCTCCCCAGTCGGGGGGTTACTGTCATGAGTCTCTGAGGGACAATTTCTGATAATAATAATAATAATAATAATAAGCCAATGGAAAGAGCTGAATGTCCAGGGGCATCATGGGAAGGGCCCATGGCAGAGAGGAAGCCCAGGGCCTGAGAGTCAGAAGCACGGTTGCTGGAGGAGGTAGTGAGTCCATCCCCAAGGCACCAGCCCCTCTGCTCTGCAGCTTCTCCCCGATAAAATGAGGGCATCAGCCCCACTTCCAGCAATCCCAGGGACTTGGTGGTCTCCATCTTGGGTCTGCTAGCTAGGCCCCACTGAAGAGCAAGGAGGGGTATTTCCCAGCCGGGGCTGTCCATGGTTCTAAGAAAGTCGAATGAACCCCCTCTGGGTGCCCTCCTCCCCCAACAACCCAGGACTGCACTTTGAGGCCCAGCCACAGAGGCCCATAGAGAGCAGAAGAAGGCGAAGGGTAAAGAATGTAAGTGGGGGGATGGGAGGCTGGTCCTGCGCCCTTTGGGGCAGTTCTCAGGAGATCAAAAGAACCCAAGAAGGAGAGGGATTGGGAGTGTTAGAGCTGGAAGAGACTGGGGGGAAACTGAGGTCCGGCTGCCCTTTGATCTTCCGATACCTCCACTAGCCATTAGTCCTTCCCCAGAGCGGATGCAGGCGGGGAGCTGGAGATAGGAGACGAGTCTAGAACAGGACGGACAAGAGCCGGCCTCTTTCGGTAGGTGTGATGCCCCAGGACCTGGCTGGGAGCCCGAAGAAGCTGGGGAAGGACCTCAGCTAAGCAGGGACAGCCACTTCTCTGGCTTTTAAGTAGGTCAGTGGGCAGGTTTCGGAATTTTAGCTCCAAGGAGAAAGGCTGGCTCATCTGGAAGCAGACAGCGGAGGCTGTCCTGTGTTCAGGCCCCGCCTGCTCCTCCCCTGGGCAGGGCGGCTGGCAGCCAGAGGCCCTCCCGCGATGCTAACAGTCCGGCCCCGGCCCCCTGGGAAAGCGGGGGAGGGACAGCGCCGCCCTGAGCCCCAGAATAGCAGAGACTTCTCGGGCGTCTTCCTGGACCAGGAATTCCGTTTGCACCGGGATTCAAGCCCAGGCTTGGCCAGATCTTTATCCAGTGTCCGCTGCCGAAGGCCCCCGGGGCAGCTAGTCCCCAGGGTATAGCTTGAGGTTCCAATGCCATCTGCGTAAGCCTCTATTTACTGATGGAGACCCATAGCTCAGTTCTCCAAGCCTGGGCTCCGGCTCCTTGTGTCACTGCTCAGCCAAGTACCAGCCATCCGAGGGACGCAACAGAGAAAGCCTGGGCTTGGGCTCCCGACCATGAGTCCAAATGGGTCCTGACACTTCCGAGCAAAGTGATCTGGGCAAGCCGCTTAAGCTACCTCTGCCTCAGTCTCCACGTCTGTGGGGCTCATTTAAATGGTGTCTAGGGTCCCCCTGGACAAGTTACTTAATCTCTGTTTACCTCAGTTTCCTACATCTCTAAAATGGGCATAATAGTAGCTCCCACCTCTCAGTGTCTAGTGAGGATTAAATGAGATAATTGTGAAGTGATTAGGGCAGTGTCCGGCATATAGTAAGTGCTACATAAATGCTAACTAGTTTTCTTTATTATGACAATTTGGAGGGATGCCTGTATCTAGTGAAGTGTGTTGTTAAAATTCTCCCTGTGGGGAGTTGTCTGGGGTGGGGGTGGGAGGGGGGTAGAAGGACTCTGACCAGTGGGAGCCTCTCAGCTTAGCTGTGATTCCAACAGCATTTTCGTGAGATCGATGCCTCAATGGGAAGTCTTGGCCTTCCACTCCAAGGCAACAGTGGATTCTTTGAAGTTATCCTGGAAGTGGTTATTAGCAACAGCCCACTCTGAGAGTAAAAGCCACTTCCCAAGGTTACTGTAAATGGGTGTTGCCCTTAGGCAAATGACAAGAAACTTCCCAAGACAAGCCTTCCCCCAGAGCACAGCTCCCCTGCCTGAGGTGGCTGAGGATGGGGAATGTGTGCCAAGGCTGGAGCCTGAGCTCAGACACATTGTTCAGCAGGCTCTGCCGCCTGGGCCCTGGACAATCAGAACTCCCCAGACATTCCAGTCCAGATCACAGAGCCAGACTTTACTGATAAGCTCAGTCACAAGGAAGGTGCTTGGGTTTTTTCCTCTTTAATTAAACAACAAAAATGATCCAAGCTCTAGTTGTATTGTGGTCAAAAATCACTATTGTCTGCCCTTATGACCATGATGGACAGCAGTATGCACAGGGAACTTCATTCCAGGCAGGCACTGGAATCTACCATCTTGGGAGGTATCTGGCTACTCTGTCCTTCTCTGGTACTCACTGTGATATCCATGTTCTACAGTGGGCTCTGCACACACTTTGAAGAGGAGCCATTGTGAGACTGCCATTATAACCACCTATTTTCAGCATGTTTCTGCTCAACATTAGACAAAGAGCAGGAGGGACAGGTCACCTCCCCATCCCTTCAAACCCTAAACAGACTCAGCTCTGGGGCTCAGCAGCTCAGGCAGGCTGCCCACAGGCTAGAGAGAGGTGGGGACCTGTTGGTGAAGGAAGGTTTAGGGCAGTTCTGTAGGTTAACGCTTATCTTCGTTAAGGACTCCTGAAGCCTGAAACATCAGGTGACAAATTAGATGACAACGTGTTTCCTCTCTGACAACAAACTGGGGCATTTGAAGCATTATCTATCTGTTTCTGCAGCAATCCCAAAGTGTTCTGATCATGCACAGGACACCTGCTGTGTCCGTGCAGTCATCACACTGAACTCTAAGCACTTCTGATGAAGACCAGCATGTTCTTGTCATCAAATTGTTTCCAAACCACCACAATCATTCAGCAAACCAATTTCCACAGATGGTCAGACATCTTCCTTGGTGTTCTCTGCACTGCTTTCTATACAGCAGCTTTCTTGATCCCCTCTTTGACCCTGTCATTGTGCCTTGGCAGGCAGGCAATGACATGAGCAAAATGTGACCAGCATCTCTGCTTTTGCAACACAAATGTCAGACTTTTCAAAAACCTTGGTCACTGAGTGAAAAGTCCTCTTGTAGTTCTTGTTAGCACTTAATAAATAAATCTAAAATAATATTATGATTATGAGTCTTACTCTGGGGTTTTCACACAACTTTTCTAAAAAAAGACATTTAAAGGACAAAAGAAAAAATTAGAAACTGTTGGAGTAGAGAATGGTTGCTGATAGACTCACAGACTTCAAGTACAACTACCAGACACACTGCTTGAATGTCCAGCAGGAGTGACTTCCCTTCATTCTGGGGGTCAGAATTGTGTGGAGTCCTGTATTACAAAGCCATCCCAGCTTCACTGTCCCTAGCAAGATCATTAATAACAAATTATGCCCCCAGATTGTGAGGGAAGGGACAGAAGGGGCTGCCCCTCTCTGTCAGAGCCCTTGACAATTCACGTAGAGAGGAGAGGACTGTCTTGTAATATGGGGTGTGTCCTGTACACTGACTTAGGGGAAGTTGATTTCTCTTCAATTCATATGAATCACACTTCCCTCCTTAATGATAGCTCAGGATAGCTAGCATTTGTTTCAAGGTTTGCAAAGCTCTTTATAGGCAATGGTCCATATGAACTGGTTCTCTGTCCTGGGTTCTTCTTCAGCCAAAGGACAAAGCAGGAGAGGAGTAGAGACCTCTCTGCAGGATGAGGTGGATCAAAAGTTTTTCTTCTCTCTCTCTCTCTGTTTCCCTTTCTGTCTCTGTCTCTCCCTTCCTCTCTGTCTCTCTCTCCCTCTTTGTCTCTGTCTGTCTCTCTGTCTGTCTCTCTCTCACTCTGTCTGTCTCTCTCTCTCTGTCTCACCCTGTCTATCTGTCTCTCTCCTCTCTACCCCTCCCCTCTCTCCCCCTCCTCCCCTTCTTCCTCTCTCCCTCTTCCTCATCCTCCTCATTTGGAAGTCCACATGGCTTCATACCCAGGCAGGATCCGCTGGAGCTCAGGACAAGTACTGCAGAATTGTACACTTATATGCTTAGGACTGTACTTCGTGAACATTTTCATCACATCAGCATCAAACTTACCTATGGGTCACTGAGTTAATCCCTTCCTCCAATAGTGCTAGGCTTGGTGGCAACCATTCAGTTTCTGCATTGAATCTTTTTTCATGTGGTTCAGCTCCCTGACTCCTCTAAGATTAATAGCTAAGTACCCCAGGAATCCTGGTCCCCAACAGCTTTGAGGATGCAACAGACCCAGCAACTAATGGGGTTTAGTGGCCCCTCCTCTTCTAGAAGGCCAGCCAACAGCTGCTTTTTGTAGCTGTGAGAACATGAGAGGATGTTCTTCACTTGACCCATGAAGACCTCCCTCCAGCAAACCTAGCCTCAGTGTGAGTGACCACCCCAAGACAAGGTTTCAGGTGTTTGTTCAACCCAGACTTGCAGAACCTTAGCATATCATAGCAAGAAGATGCCTTAGAGTTCAACTAGTCCAAACTCCTTATCTTTCTTTCTTTCTTTTTTTTTTTAAACAATTGGGGTTAAGTAACTTGCTCAAGGTTACATGGCTAGTCATTATTTATGTGTGGGTGCTCATTTTCTGAGGCCGGATCTGATCTCGGGTCATCCCAACTCCGAGGCCGGCGCTCTAACTCACTGCGCCACCTAGCCACCCCTTTAGGGCAATTGGGGTTAAGTAACTTGCCCAAGGTTACACGGCTAGGTTTTTGTTCGTGTGGATTAAGTGTCTGAGGCCAGCTCCGAACTCAGGTCCTTCTGACTCCAGGGCAGGGGCTCTATTCACTGCGCCACCTAGCCGCCCCTAAACTCCTTATCTTTCAGAAGGGGAAACTGAGGACATAAGGGGGAGGAGACTTGCTCCAGAGACAGAACCCAGTCTAAAATATCCTTCCATCATACTACACTGCCTTCTTTCTTTCATTAAAATAAATTATTTATATATTTTCCATTATCTAGATTTCCCCCTACTTCCCTCTTCATCTTCCCTCCTAGAGAGGCATGCCTTATTACAAATCATTTCGAAAGACAACTAAGGAAAGAAAGAGGAAAGGAAGGAAGGAAGGAAGGAAGGAAGGAAGGAAGGAAGGAAGGAAGGAAGGAAGGAAGGAAGGAAGGAAGGAAAGAAGGAAGGAAGGAGGGAAGGAAGGAAGAAGGGAGGTAGGAAGGGATGGATGAAGGAAGAAAGGAAGGAAAAGAAAGAAGAAAGAAAGGGAGGGAAGAAAGGAAGGAAAGAAGGAAGAAAGGGAGGGAGGGAGGGAAGAAGGGTAAGCCAAGGCAAATGCTCTCTTGAGGGAATTTCGATCTCTTTCCCCCAAAGGGGAAGGAAGTCAGCCTGAGAAGACAAAGGTCAGTTCTTGAGACTTAATTCCCCTTTCCCCAAATCGGAACAAAACTAGAGGAAGACAATACTTGTGAAATTAAAGGAAATTTGGGTGGTGGGGAAGGGTGGGCTTAGAAGGGAATGAGTCAATGAGCCCCATCCCCAGGGGAGGGGGGGGTCGGAATTCCAGGTGTCAAGGCATGGCCTTTGATACACAAATCAGATAAATAGTCCATAATTCAAGGCTGGATAAGAACAGGATAATTGTGAGAGCCCCTAACCAGAGTGAAGGGAATCTCTGCAGATGAGGCTGCCTCCCAAGCCCATAAAGTCCTTGAGGATAGGGATGTGCCTTGAGGGGCCATAAAGCACCAGATGGCTCAGGGTCCCTTCCAAAGCTGGCGTGAGCCTAATTGGCTTCAGAGTGGCTGATTTCCTGCAGGTCCTTCGAAGGACGGTTGTTATGTCAGCCAATCTTCATACAGTTCTTCTGGTTTACCTGGATAATTGGGGGGATGCAAGTCAAAGTATCCATTATCACAGAAGGAAATGAAGGGAAGGGAGGGGAAGGGAAAGAAAGAGAAAACTTTCTGTCCACATCCTTTGATGATTTATCTATTGGGCAATGATTGAGCTGAATACCGGAGAGGTTGGTGATCCTTGGGGGCAGAAGTGAGATGAAGGTGTGTATTCTGGGCATGCAAACACCTGGAGGTGGGAAATGCAGTGGTGTGTACAGAGAGCAGCAAACAGGTGGTGGAGTCATGTGTGTCAGTCTTGAATGTGAAATCCTTCTAGAAAGAGAAGCTGGGGCCATACTGTGCAGGACTTTCAGTGCCCTGGGATGGAGCAGGAGCCCCTGAAGCTTCCTGAGCAGGGGAGGCATCCTCTGTGTGGACCGGCGCAGGGAGTGCAGCCAGGAGCTCACATAGCAGTCCCAGTGAGAAGTCACAGGGCTGCCCCAGGGCAGAGGCCTGAACCAGTTTGAGTGGAAAGAAGGGGAAATGGGTAGGTAGAGATGGCAACAGACTGGTAAAGACCTGGCCCTCTCTGTCATGAGCAAGACCAGGCTGCCTTCAAGGCTGACTTTTATCAGGGAATCCCTCAGGAAATCCCTCAGGGTAGAGATTTATCAGGAAATCTCTTGGCATGGGAGATTTTGTGTCCTCCCATCTCCACCCCGGGGCCCTCGATTTCAGATTTAGGGCCCCTGAGGAGTATTTGCAAGCTTGGCACTTGGTGGAGGGAGACCACCAGGAGAGGGGGGAAAGAGGGAGGAGAGGGAAGGGGCAAAGCCTGGTGGCTGGATGGGAATGGCCTGGGCTGCCTCAGGCGGGTGGGCTTGTCTGGGGTTCTTTCCTCGCTGCACTGCTTGGAGGGTTAGGTGGCTGCTGAGGCCTTCTCAGGCCTGAGATGTGGGTTCTGTGCTCCTGTGAGGACCTTCAAGGGCAGATTTTGGGGCCAAGCCCTGCTTCCTCCCTCTCCATCCTCCCACCCCCACCCTTGTCTTTCATGCAGTGCTGTAGCTCACCCTGGCTCAGGCCCTGCCCAGGGGTGTGGTGGGGTGGGGGGTGGGGGCGTTTTGGGCCCAGGTTAATGGCCCCAGGTCTTATAAGCCTGAGTCCTGTCTGGGGGAGTGGGGTTAGTCTCTGATACTGCTATGAGGCAGCCAGTGGCCTGGTAGATAGAATGCTGGGCCTGCAGTCAGGAAGATGTGAGTTCAAGCTCAGACTTAGACACTGACTGGCTGTGTGACCCTGGGTAAATCATTTCACCATTTTGCCTCAGTTTCCGTATCTGTAAAATGATCTGGAGCAGGAACACCAAACCACCCCAGTATCTCTGCCAATAAAAGCCCAAATAGGGTCACCAAGAGTTGGACACAGCTTAAAAAGGACTCAACAACAAAAAGGGCATCTTCTCAATGAGCCCAAAATAGAAAGGGACAGTAAGAGGGAGGGATGATTGAGCCTGGAGCCCTGAGCCTCTGGCTTCTGGGGTGGGGGAGGGGGGCACCTGTTTTCCCCCAGAACTTAACTTCCTATTATTGATTCTGGCCCTCAGGTCAGGAACCACTGGGGACATGACAAGGTTCTTCTGAGCAGTCCTCACTACAGGTCCACGCAGGTCTCCTAGTGAAGCCTGGCCCTTTGGAATCGGAGCCAAGTCTGGGGAAAAAATGATGCTCAGTGAAAACCCTGACAGCCCCGTCACTGGGGGGGGGGGGGAGCTGCTCCCCCCCCCATCACTCCCCTCTAATAGGGCAGGGTGCTTTGCTCCCAGCAGGCTTGCTCCTTCTTAACATTTACAGTGATGGAGAGGAGAGCCACTTTCTGAGAGTAAGCATCAAAGAAAATGGAGGAGGAAGAGGCCTCAGAATCACCAAAATGTCCATGGAGTCCCTCGAGGTTGGAGCAAAGCCCTGCTAACAGCGGTCATGCCTATAATTGGGGGATGGTGGCACAAGGAGTGGCCCGCATAGGGAAGGCAACGTGGCAGTGTCCACAGAGACCCCAGGTCAGTGAAAGATGTGGGGCTGGGAGAGTGAAGGAAATGAAAGGACCAAAATGATGTCAGTGGGAAGTGGGCCAACAAATGGCCCACTGGAATTCTGGGAAGGTCTAAAGGCCTAGGCTGGACCCAGAGCAAAGATATGAGAAGACCCCTTGGCTATTTGTAGAGGCAGGAGGCCCCTGGGTGGGGGTACTGCATGTAACTTCCCACTTCAGTCAATGTGTCAGCCAATTTTCCTGTGTTTTTCTATTATTCCTCTTTTTCTTCCTTCCTTCCTCCCTTCTTTCCTTTCTTCCTTCCCTCCTTCCTTCTCTCCTTCCTTCCTTCCTCCCTCCCTCCCTTCCTTCCTTCCTTCCTTCCTTCCTTCCTTCCTTCCTTCCTTCCTTCCTTCCTTCCTTCCTCTCTGCCTTCCTCATTTCCCCCTAGCCTTGCCTTGCCTTCCCTTCTCAGTCCATCTCGGAGTGTCAGACGAGGCTGGAGGGAGGAGCATTTATCCCACTAGATCACACTGGTATGTGTTATCTGGAGGGTTGCTCGTTTGATTTGCTTCATGTGGGGAGGCAGGACGAGGCGTGAGAAGGACTGACACATTTCTACAGCACCGCCCCAAAGGATGCTACCCCCGTCTCTCGATGCATGGTGACTGTGTGGCTCAGGGTTCAGGCTCAGGCCCAGCATCTCCCTGGAGGGGCCTTGAGGCTTTGCTGCAGAGTGAGGCCAGTGAAGGCAGCAGGAAGAGGCCGACAAAGCCAGCTTGGGGTGGGGGGGGTGGGGGGGGAGGTTCCCAGAGGTGAATGAATGAAATAATGCAAATAGATGAATGAAGATAAATGCAGGAGGGGTAAAGCGGGCTCTGCTTGTTCTTCTAAGTCATGTACTGCCTGATTCCTGCTGCGTAATCAAATCAGAACATTTTTTAAACCCATGCTTTTGTCCAAGTCCCAGATAAACGTCGTGGCTAGCCCAGCTCCCTGGGGCCTCCTCCATATCTCTGCATCTCGTCCGTGGGTACAGTGGGAGGGACTTCGTCAGGTGCCTGGACAAAAGCTGGAGCCCCCGAGCTGGTCACCAGCCTGCTGCTGTTGTCGCTGGTCCTTTGTGTTTCCAGGAGGACCAATGATATCACAAGGTGACTTGCTGACTTGCTTTGGAGACAGCTGCAGAAGGCGTCAGCCTCACTCTCTTCCAGAGTCACTGAAGTCTGCAGGCAGGACAAGAGTCAGGACAGTTGGTGATGGCCTGGGATACAGCAGGCGACCTGGGCATCCTCGGTGTCTGATAGCCTTGGCCGGGGCTGTTCTGGCCGTGGACACGCTCAAGCCGGGTTCTCTTGGTGGATCCATCAGGGCTGGGGTTTCTTCTAATGAGCTTTCACTTGCCTGGCCAGACAGTCTCCCTGTGGAGGTGACAAGATGGAGGTAATTGGAGTTACTTCCTCTCACCCACATCTCCAGAGATGCTGCTCCAGACAACTCAGGGGGGCAGCTGGAGGGTGTCCCCACCCCCACCGTCCAGGGGTGAAGATTCCCAGAGGCTGAATTTAAAGAATGACCTCAGGGTTAGATTAGTAAAATTAAAGGTGAGAGCCTTACCAGCTTCCTTACCGTTCTCCTGTAGGATGGGTAACTCCTGGTGTGGACCTGCACTTCACCCATGCAGGCATCTGCCCTGGGCAGGGCTTGAGCCATAGGTTGGACTCCCATGAGCTGGGAGGGCTCTTAGAATGCAGCAGTCAGTGCTGGAGAGGACCCCAGAAACCATCAGGAACTCGGCCTCCCGACCTGAGGTCAGTACACTATGTTTTTTTAAATAATATTTTATTTTCCAAAGGGATAAGAACTCACTATTTAACAAAAACTTCTGAGAAAACTGGAAAATAGTAATGGCAGAAACTAGGCATAGACCAACATCTTACACACTATCCCAAGATAAAGTCAAATGGGCACATGGTGTAGACGTAAAGGCTGATACTATAAGCAAAGCAGGAGAGCAAGGAATAGTTTACTTGTCAGATCTATGGAGAAGGGAAGCATTTATGACTGAACAAGAGAGAGAGAACATTATGAAATGCGAAATGGATGATTTGGATTACATTAAATTGAAGTTTTTCTGCACAAACAAAGCCAATGCAACCAAGATTAGAAGGGAAGCAGAAAGCTGGGAAACAATTTTTATAGCCAGTGTCTCTGATAAAGGCCTCATTCCTAAAATATATAGAGAACTGAGTTGAATTTATAGGAGTACAAGTCACTCCCCAATTGATAAATGGTCAAGGGATAGGAACAGGTAGTTTTCAGAGGAAGAAATTAAAGTTATCTATATTCATATAAAAATGCTCTAAATCACTATTGATTAGAGAGATACAAATCAAAACAACACCGAGGTACCACATCACACCTACCAGATTGGCTAACATGACAAAACAGGACAATGATAAATGTTGGAGAAGATGTGGGGAAATTGGAACACTAATGCATTGTTGGTGGAGTTGTGAACTGATACAACCATTCTGGGGAGCAATTTGGAACTATGCCCAAAGGGCTATAAAGCTGCATACCCTTTGACCCAATAATACCACTTCTATGTTTGTATCACAAAGAGATCATAAAAACAAGAAAAGGACCCATATGTACAAAAATATTTATAGCAGCTCTTTTTGTGGTGGCAAAGAACTGGAAATTGAGGAGATGCCCATCAATTGGGGAATGGCTCGACAAGATGTGGCGTATGAATGTAATGGAATACTATTGTGCTATAAGAAATGAGGAGCAGGAAGATTTCAGAAGAACCTGGAAAGACTGATGCTGATCGAGAAGAGCAGAACCAGGTAAACATCGTACACAGTAAAAGCCACATTGTATGATGATTGACCTTGATAGACTTAGCTCTGCTCAGCAGCACAATCTAAGACAACTCCAAGAGACTCACAATAGAAAACGCCATCCATATCCAGAGAAAGAACTCTGGAGTCTGAATACAAATGGAAGAAGACTATGTGCCCTCCTTTTCTTTTGTTGTTTTGTTTCTTCTTTCTCATGGTTCCTCCCATTGGTTCTTATTCCTCTTTACATCTTGACAAATGTGAAAATATATCTAATATAAATGTAGAAGTAGAGTCTATGTCAGACTACATGCTGTCCTGCGGAGGCGGGAGGAGAGGAAGAGGGAGAAAATGTGAAACTCAAAATCTTATGGAAGTGAATGTTGAAAACTAAAAAGAAATTAATTATTTAAAAAAGTTTTATTTTGCTCCAATAACATGTAAAAAAGTTTTTTTTTTTAAAGAATTTTTGGGTTTTGCTAAAGTTTTGAATTATAAATTTTATCCCTCCCTCCCTGAGATCTGATATAGGTTATACATGTGCAATCATGTAAAACATTTCCTTATTAGTCATTTTGTGCAGGAAGACTTGAACAAAAAATAAATAGGAAAGAAGGAAGGAAGGAAGGAAGGAAGGAAGGAAGGAAGGAAGGAAGGAAGGAAGGAAGGAAGGAAGGAAGAAGAGAAAGAGAAGAGAGGAGAGGAGAAGAGAAAAGAGCATGCTTCAGGCTGTATTCAGATGTCTTCAGTTCTTTCTCTGAAGGTGGAGAACATTCTCCATCATGGGTCCTTTGGAATTACCTTGGATCACTGTATTGTTGAGAATAGCTAAGTCATTCTTAGTTGATTATAATATTGCTGTTGCTCTGTATGATGTTCTCCTGGTTCTGCTCACTTCACTTTTCATCAGTTCATATAAGTCTTTCCAGGTTTTTCTGAAACCACACCCCGATTCATTTCTTACAGCACAACAGTATTCCATCACATTCATATGCCACAGCTTGTTCAGTCAATTTTCCAATTGATGGGCATCCTCTCAATTTTCCATTCTTAGTGGCCGGTGCACTTTTTTAAAAAAAAATCAAATAATTATTTCACTACAATAGGTTTCCTTTGCAATCTTTTGTATCTATTTTATGCATTTAAAACCAAGACTCTGAGAAGGTGTCCAAAAGCTGACTGCCAAAGGGGTCCATGTCACAAGAAAGTTAACCCTTCTCGCCCCACCTAGCTCTCCAATTCCCATCAGTCACTCTGCTTGGTTTAGCCTCTAGAACCTGCTGGCCCATCCAGGGTAAGCTGAGATGTGAGTGCCTTGCAGACTGACTCCGTTTCTGATACGATACTGAACACCCTCCTCCTCTTCCCTCTGGTGGAGGGTGGGGTAATAAACTCCTCCCAAAGCCTTCCTTTATTATTTAGCTCAGAGGCTCAGATCTGAATTTTGCAGGTATAACTCCACTTTCCATCAGTGATTCCATTTGGTTTCCACTCCAGGGAATAGGATGCCCCCAAGTAGGATACATTCTGGTGCCCCCCTTCAGCTTCCTTCAGTGTGGTGTTTCCCTCCATTAGATTGTAAGGTCCTTGAAGGCAGGGACTGTCTTTTCTATTTTCCCCATTGTTTTGCACAGTCCCTTGGCACACATTAGGTGCCTAATAAATGTTGATTAAATTGAATCTAGTATGACCCTTCATTTTAAAAAGGAGCAAACTGAAGTGAGCCAAGTGACGTGTCTAGCCTGCCTAAGGTCACACAGGTAGTAAAGGAAAGAGGGAGGCTTTGAACCTGGGTTCTTTCCATTAAAAAACACAACGTCTACTTTGACTTCCAGGAGACCCTCTGAGGTTCCTATGGCTATGATGCTAAGGTCCAGCAGCTGTGACTTGTCTTTAATGAAGCTGTCATCCCTGTGCAGGTCACCCAATGACAAGAAACCTGGGCTCGAGGATCATGGCACATGGGGGCATTGAGAGCTGAGGGGACAGGTACCCTGAGGAAGCTGGAGAGCAGAGTGGAGGCTGGAAGGCAGAGCAGGGGGTAGGAGAGCAGAGGGGGCAGGCACCCCCATGAGGCTGGAGGGCGGGGGGTAGGCACCCCCATGAGGCTGGAAAGCAGAGGGGGCAAGCACCCCCATGAGGCTGGAGAGCAGAGGGGGCAGGCACCTCCATGAGGCTGGAGAGCAGAGGGGGCAAGCACCCCCATGAGGCTGGAGAGCAGAGGGGGCAGGCACCTCCATGAGGCTGGAGAGCAGAGGGGGCAAGCACCCCCATGAGGCTGGAGAGCAGAGGGGGCAGGCACCTCCATGAGGCTGGAGAGCAGAGGGGGCAAGCACCCCCATGAGGCTGGAGAACTCAGAGAGGACCAGGTGTGGAGGAGGATGCTCAGTAGAGGGGACATTGGAGGCACGGGCCTAGGGGCTAATCAGTAATGTTCTGCTCGTGGCTCTACACTAAGAAATGGCCTTGTGGAAAGAGCCATTTCCCTCCCAGTCACACAGGTCAAAGCTTCTCCTTGATTTAGGATGCCCTGTGAGCCCACTCTGTACCAAATGCCAAGCAGCAGAAAGACATCCTGGCATCCATTCCCCTTCACCAGCTGAGCCCCCACCCTGCAGGTGCTCAGCCTACCCAAAGAGGAAGACCCTAGAGTAGGGGGGGAGACATCAGGGATCAGACAGACCAGGGGGTGACAGCCACAGCTGGGAGAGACCCCTGGAAGCTTCCTTGGCCCAGAAGTGCATGGGCATTTCCCTGGGCCTGGCTTCTCTGCTGCTCAGCCTACCTCAAATGGTCACTTTCAGGCAAGGTGAGAGGGAGCTCAGGGGCCCACTGTGGTTTGGATAGGGTCCAAGTGTGGGGCAGCCAAGCCAGGCTCAGAATAAGGATATGCTAGTAATTTGGTGAGAGGTGAATGAGCATGTCCTGGCCTGAATGGAGCTTGGGAGCCCCGAGATTATTAAGTAATTACAGCCTAAATGAATAACGATTTCTTCCTTCCAAAACCTTGTAATTGCTTTGGGAAATACTAAGGAACGGGCAGAAACTTGTACTATAGAACATTTCCCAAGCCACCCCTCAGCCCTGGGGAGGCCGGGACTGGGGCAAGAAGCTGGAAAGACCAGGAGAGATGCCCACAGGCAGCCCGGGCAGCTGGCACTGCTCCCCAGTCCCCTCCAGGTGCCTCCTGGCTCCTCCCCAGCCCTCCCTTAAGGAGGTTTTGAGGAACGAATTAGCGCCTTTTAAGAGCGATCTGGACTAGGGCAGAGGAACCAATGAAGGTCATAACAGGGAGCCAAAGTCTGCAGAGAGGCAGGAGCGCAGCCCAGAGACCTGAGTTCGAATTCCGACCCTGCGACTTCCTCCCCATGCGACCTTTGCTTCCCAAGAGCGGATTGGACTCTGTCCGGAGAAGCCTGGATTCTCTTCTCCCTCGGAGTCTGCTTCCTTCTCATCCTGAATTGTCTCAAAGGAAGAAGAGTTTTAGGGACTGAGGGCATGGGACCTCAGCTAACGGGAGGGATCCTAGCGTAGCGGTCAGCAAACGGTGAAAAGTCCCGAGATCTGCGGGGCTCCCCACTAGGAACCCGACTGGCTGGCGGGGGGCTTGGGCTGGGGGCGAGGGAGGCACTGGGGGCTGGCCAGACACTGGCAGCTGCTCATCTCGACCTAGGGAAGGACACGTGGGGGAGAATTCCCACTGGCCCACGGCCCCCCAGCTCTTGTGCTTAGAGGCTGGAGAACTGGTGGGCATCTTAAGGAGGAACCGAGCCACTGAGAGCGTCAAGAAGGGCCAGCCAGACCAGGGAGGAAAAGACATCGTAACTACACGAAGCACGTGTGAGAACTGAGAAACGCAGAAGGCGGAGGTCCACCGCACAGGGGCAAAAAGCCCACGGGAGAACCACAGGATCTTTGAGAGGCCCCCAGTTCACAGGGGAGGTCGGGGAATGGAGTCATGGGACAGGATTTAGGGACCTCAGACCTCCACTGCAAGGTCCTCGCTTTACAGAGGAGGAAATGCAGTCCGGCCAAGTCCAATGACTTACAAAGGTCACACAGGTGAGTAAGGAGCAGGGGGGGGGGGGGGGGTGCGGGCGGCAGATCTTCATCCTCACAACAACACAGCTGGCAAGCCTTTACTGGAAGGCCTCTCAGGAATGGAAGCTTGGGTTCGCCAGAGGCAGGCCATTCCACCTGTGCTCAGCTCCTGCGGCCAACACTGGGTCTGAAAGACTTCCCGACTCCCGCCCCAGCTTCTGTGGCCCCCACTTCTGCCCTCTGGGGCCAAACAGGGCAAGGCCGCTCCCTCTCCTTCATGCACTGGCTCCAAACTGTCCCCCAGCCTTCTCTTCTCCTCTCTATAGACCCTGACACCTGTGATACAAAGAGCGGAGGGTCATCACCTATGACGATGGTGGACAAAAGCCCCAGTTTAAGCAGTCAGGGGAGTGTGTGACACACAGGTCCGGGGAAGCAGGGAGCATGTAAATAACCTTATTACTGGAGCTTGGGGTGGCTCCTAACCCCAGCCCAGGCCTTTGTACTTCAGGTAGTTGTTTAGAAAGAGTTCCATGAAAAAGGCTAAATTATATAAATGTGGGGGAGGGAGGGTGCACACATATATACTTTTTCCCTGTTTACAAAGATACACCCTCAGTTCTCTGTAAACATGCCTGTCCAGAGGGCCCCAGATAGCTAGGGCTTGGCCCATCTGTAATAGCAGAGGGTTGAAGAAGGCTGTCATTCTTCATTCGGTCTATCATAAGTTCGTTTGATGAGGGCTGTACTTAAAGATAATGGTTTCAGTACAGGAGAAAAGGGAGAAAAACTCTGTCCAAACCACAGGAGTCATAGAACAGAAAATCAACTCACATAACAATTCTTACCTCAATGTTTCTGCATCAGAGATCTGGGATGGAGGAAAGGACCTGCCTTTACCTGCACCCAGTGCTCACTAACATAAACAAGTCAGCATTGGTTGGAGCCATGGGAACAGAGTTGAGTGATCTGCAATTAGAATCACATCATAATTATAATCCACATGCTTGAATGAGAGATTTAATGCTTTAAGTGCAAACAAAATTAAAAACCAAACAAGCCTAGGAATTTATTTTTCATTTTTGTTTTAGGTTTGGTTTTGTTTTTCCTTTTTTTTTTTTAAGCAATTGGGGTTAAGTAACTTGCTCAAGGTTACACGGCTAGTCATTATTTGTGTGTGGGGGCTCATTTTCTGAGGCCGGATTCGATCTTGGGTCATCCCAACTCCGAGGCCAGCGCTTGTTTTTCCTTTTTAAAGTAAGGTTTGTTGGTGCCCTTTGTCTCTACATCAGAATCATTTCTGCATAAACTGCTGTAAGGCAAATACAGCTGATACAAAAAATGCAAAGACCGAAACTCAAATTTCTGGTCGATGTCAATGATTTCTAAAATCAGAAAGTCTCTTTCCATGACTGAAGGCATGAAGGATTTGGTATATAGCCAGTTATTGCCAAAGGAAGGAAATTTTTCTTTTCTTTTTTTAGGATTTCATTTTTTAAAAAATTCCTTAATTCATTTATTTTATTTTTTAAATTCATTTTAAAAAGAATTTTTTAATTTTTCCTCCAGTTATATGTAAAGACAATTTTTAATAATCATTCTTTACAACTTTACGTTCCAAATTCTCTCTCTCTCTCTCTCTCTCTCTCTCTCTCTCTCTCTCTCTCTCTCTTTCAACTCCCCCTTCCCAGAGACAGTAAGCAATTTGACATGTTATACATGTTCAATCATGCAAAAAATATTACCATTATTAGTCACATTGTGAAAGGACACAGATGTAAAGGGAAAAAAACATGAAAAAAATATAGAAAGTGAAAACAATGTGTTTCCATCTGCACTCAGGCTCCATCAGGTCTTCCTCTGGAAGTGGACAGCATTTTTCATCATGACTCCTTTGGAATTTTCTTGAATCATTGTGTTACTGAGAAGAGCTGAGTCATTCACAGTTGATCATTGTACAATATTGCTGTTACCATGTAAAAATGTTCTCCTGGTTCTGTTCCCCTCACTCTGCATCAGTTCATAGAAGTCTTTCCAGGTTTTTCTGAAACCACCCTCCTCATGATTTTTTTTATAGCGCAGCAGTATTCCATTACAATCATATATCACAGCTTGTTCAGCCATCCCCTCAGTTTCCAAATATTTGGCATCAGAAAAAGAGTCGTTACAATTTTTTTTTATTTTTATTTTTTGCTTTTTGGAGGAGGGAAAGCAGGGCAATTGGGGTTAAGTGACTTGCCCGAGGTCATAGGGGTAGTAAGTATTAAGTGTCTGAGGTCGCATTTGAACTCAGGTCCTCCTGACTCCAGGGCCAGTGCTCTATTCACTTCGACACCTAGCTGCCCCTGTTATAAATATTTTTGTACAAATAAGTCCTTTCCCCCTTGTTTTTTCTCTTTGGGACACAGTCCTAATAATGGTATTGCTGGTATAGCTCTTTTGGCATAGTTCCAAATTGCTCTCCAGAATGGTTGGATCAGTTCACAACTCTACCAACAATGTATTAGTGTCATGTCCCAGTTTTCCCACATCCCTTCAAACATTTATTATTTTCTTTTTCTGACATATTAGATATGAGATGGTACCTCAGAATTGCTTTAATTTACATTTCTCTAATCGATCGTGATTTAGAGCATTTTTTTATATGACTGTAGGTAGCTTTAATTTCATTAAAAACTGCCTGTTCATATCTTTTGACCATTTATCATTGGAGAATGACTTGTATTCTTATAAATTCGAATCTATTTTCTATATACTTAAGAAATGAAGCCTTTATCAGAGACATTTGTAAAAACTATTTCCCATATTTCTGCTTTCAAAAGGGATTTGTTCAAGGTCACAGAAAGAATAAGCAGCCAAGCAAAGATTTGAACCCAGGACCTGTCCCCTCATTGGCATTTGTTATATTTATAAGGTCTCTTTCCATCCTGATTGGTCTTTCCTTTTTTTTTGGGGGGGGGGGGCTTTTCTTCTTCATAGTCCCATTCCAGCTCTCTCTCCCCCTCTCTCCCTCCATCTCTTCTCTATCTCTCTCTGTCTTTCTCTCTGTCTCTCTCTGTCTCTCTCTCTCTCCCTCCTCTCTGTCTCTGTCTCTCTCTCCCTCTCTCTCCTTCTCTCTCCTCTCTCTGTCTCTCCCTTTCTTCCTCCCTCTCTCACTCTCCATCTCTTCTCTCTGTCTCTGTCTTTCTTTCTCCCTCCCTCCCCCCTCTTCTTCTAGACAAGAACCTTCTTTTCCCTTCCATTTTGTTGGATTTGCCCTTGCCTTTCTTTTGAGACCACTCTCCTGTGCCTAAGGTTTGAGGGCCAGCAGAGATCTCTGTTGCCATGTTGGTAACAGCATTTGGCCATTTGGTTGTCCCAGTCCTTCTACAGGGGCTGAGTGGAGGCCGGGAAAAGAAAGATTCTCTGAGGAACAGAGGAAAAACTCCATCTTTCTGTCCTTAACAGAGCAAGTCCTACAGGATGGCCACTAAAAATGAATAGACAGACAGATCACAGATAGACAGATAGATAGACAGACAGACAGACAGACATACAGACATACAGACAGATAGACAAATTACCTCGCCAAGTAAATAAACAAAAAGGTCGACACCAGTTTGCTGATGTCGAGACTCTGTGGAAACTGAGCTTGGTGTGGACTCCCCCAACCCAGGAGCTGCAGTGTCAGCACTGGGAGGCCGAATTGGCCTTGGTGTGGTCTCATGCTAAGCATTTGTATCACTCTGGGCTCTTCAGTCTCATTCACTGAGTGACCCTGCTCTCTGGGCCTCCTTTGTGAAATGAAAAGGTGAAACCAGGGGGTTTCTTCGATCCCCATAACATGCTATTTCTTTCTCTGTTTCTGTGTCCAAGGAAATAGGGCCCCCCTCCCCACCACAAAGAGTGCCAGCCTTTTGTCCTTGAGGACCAATCCACCTGACAAGTGCATCACCAAGGGCACAGCTACTCTTGGCGAAGACTGGGCAAGAAACCCCAACCAACATTCTTAGAAGACTAATAAACTACGGAGTAATTAGACATGACAAAGGTGAACAATTTTTTTTATCCTAGACATAACTCCTTAATTATCTCAGCAGGGAGAGTCATTAATAAATGAGTGATGGAAAAAGCATTTTTAAAATAAATTGTTCCATGAGGGTGAAATATCAGCCTTGCTATCCAGACACCACCCAGCGGATCGTAGCTGGAGTTTGTCTCCTTTGACGTCCTCGGCCAGCTGCCCCAAACCAAGCCGAGCACTGGAACCTGGGCAGGACAGGAAACTGAGGCAGAGCTCAGTCACAGGTAAAAGGTCAGGAATAATGCCTTCCCAGCAGACACCATCCTTTGAATTTCCAGTTTCTTCCAGTAAAACTGTTCTGTCCAAAATCGGTTCTCATGAAATGGTCATTGCTAACACTTGCGTAGCACCCAAGGTTGCTTTACACACATGGTCCCTCTGGATCCTCCAACAACTCTTCGAGAAAGGCAATGTCTCCAGCTGAGGCAGTGTGGCTGTGTGGCATCCAGCTGAAGCAGGATTTGCACTCAGGTTTTCCTGACCCGATTCTGGCTTCCATCCACCATTGTTCAGTCATTTTCAGTCGTGTCAGACTCTCCACGACCCCTTTTGGGGTTGTCTTGGCAGAGATACTGGAGCATGTTGCCATCTCCTTCTCCATCTCATTTTACAGGTGAGGAAACTGAGGCAAACAGATTGCCCAGGGTCATAAGCTAGTAAGTGACTGAGAACGGATTTGAACTCAGAGAGTCTTCCTGATACCAGTCTCTCTGTGCACTATGGCGCCACCTACCTGGCCACTGTCACCCGCAGGAAGCATTTACCAAGAAGCTGCCTCTATGTGCTGGGATACTGAGGAAGAGAAAACCCAGCAGCTCGTGCTCAGATGAGTGAATTCTGGGGGGTGGAGGAAGGTGGTTGTCAGGGGGTCCTCAGCGCCATCTTCTGCAGCAGCTCAGCTGTGCACGTGGAGGTGTGTCACAGACCCTGGGATTTTCCCTTCGGGGAGGTGGACCCTTTGAATGCCTAGCAAAGTCAGCTCTTCAGAGAGAAGGAGCCCTCATCCCTTTACAATATGTTTTATTGATGCCTTACTGTTCGGGGGTCTCAGACACTTCCAAGAAGGCTCCAGGACCCTCCATCCCCCTACCTGGACCCTAGCTGGGGGCTGCCAGAGGTTTGTGCTGTGACACTGCCCCAGGAATGGCATGACAGGAGAGAGGAAGAGACCATGGTTTGGCCCCAGAGCTCCTGGGGGCTCTGCAGGAGTCTAGGGCAGTCAGTTGGTGTGATAGATCCAAAGCACAGCTTCTGGCCCCCAGTCTGCTCTGGACAGTCCAGCAGCCAAGAGTCTGCTTCTTGGCTCAGAGAAATGCCCAAGCGAAGGTGATGCACGTTGCTGGTCACAGGCAATGTGGGATCTTATTCGGCTCACCTGTGCATTTCTGTCGTGAAGTTTGTGTTCAGTTTTTCTTTCCTTCAGCTTGAGGGGAGTAGTGAGGTGAGAGGGAGAAAAAACTGAATTTTGTTCACTGAAAAAAGAATAATAATTTAATTTAAATAAAAGAATTGTAAGACAGAGAGGCAGAAGGAAAGACACTTTACTGGATGGGGCTTAATAAGAAAGATCGCCGTTCCTCGCTCTGGCATTTTCTCTGGCTGTTCCACATGCCTGGGGCTCTCTAATTCTCTCTCCCTCCCTCCCTCCCTCCCTCCCTCTCTCTCCCTCTCCCTCCCTCTCTCTGTCTCTCCCTCTCTCTCTGCCTCTCTGTCTCTTTCTCTTTCTGTTTCTGTCTCTCTGTCTGTCTCTCTGTCTCTGTCTCTCTCTCTTTGTCTCCGTCTCTCCCTCTCTCTGTCTCCCTCTCTGCCTCTCTGTCTCTGTTTCTGTCTCTGTCTCTCTGTCTCTGTCTCTGTCCCTGTCTCTCTGTCTCTGTCTCTGTCTCTGTCTCTCTCCTGGCTCCCCCAACTTCCTTCAAATCTCAGTTAAAGTCTCACATTCTCCAAGTTACCTTTCTCTAGTCCTCCTTAATCTTAGTGCCTTCCTTCTGATGTTCTCTCCAATTTATTTTTATGCATCTCAGTCTGTATTGCTGGCATGTTGATTGCCCCATTAGACTATAAGCTCCCTGAAATCAGATGCTGTTTTTATTTCCTCCTCTGTTATCTCCTGCACTTAGCCCGGTACCTGGCATGTGGCTGGTGCTTAATAAATACTCATTGATGTGACAATTGGAACCACAATATCCATAGCAGTCCCCGAAGTGGCAGCAAAGAGCTAGAAACAAAACAGGAGCCTGTCAAAGGGGATGTGGTGGGACAGGTGTAGCCTGTGAATATGATCCAATGCAATTTGACATGAAGAGGTGACCGAAATGCGACAGTAGCCTTGTGAGCACTTCCATGGAGGCCAGGCTCCAGCAGGCTCCCCCAGGGCTTGCTGGCTGTGCTGGTGATGGCTTTGGAACATGCTTCTGGGAATGGGTTTTAGAAACTTGAGAGACAGAGAGACAAAGACAGAGAAACAGAGACAGAGAGAGAGAGAGACAGAGAGACAGAGAGAGAGACGGAGACAGTGACAGACAGACAGAGACAGACAGAGAGAGACAAAGAGTGAGAGACAGAGACAAAGAGAGAGAGACAGAGAGAGAAGGGAGAGAGACACAGACAGAGAGGAGAGAGAGACAGAGACAGAGAGAGAGACAGAGAGAATGTGAGAGCGATGAGACAGAGAGACAGAGACAGAGAGAGAGACAGAGAGAATGTGAGAGAGATGAGACAGAGTGACCAGACAGACACAGGCAGAGAGAGAGGAGGCAGAAGCTGGGCCAAGCAGCCTGTCTGGTTCTGAACCTAGTCTCGGGGGGCTGAACAGCTTCTGCCTTCCTCTCCAGGAAGCTGATCACCACCAGCTGTAGATATTAGGAATCAGCAGCTATTGGGCAGCCTCTCTCTGCCCTAGCTAAGAAGGGATGGAGCAGTTCGTCGGGAGAGGGTAGAGCACACTTTCTCTCCCACTAGTGGATGATTTCTTCTCCTTTGGGGAGATGACTGAGCTCAGGAGGAAAAACCGAGTCTGCCTGTATCTCCAGCAGCTGGGACTGCCAGCTTCTTTCCACCCAAATGAAACATCCCCCCATTGCTCACCAACCTTTCATGGCTATCATCTTATCTCCTTTTCATACTAAAATAAAAATTGGTGTCTGCTAGATTCTTATCTCATGTGATTCATACTGCTACAGGGGGATTTGGGGAGAGATGGCAGAAACATTGCTTCAGTTCAGCTCATGTATAAAAAGAAGAAAACACGTTGGGTAGAGACCATTTGGAAATTTCTAATACAGTGGGGCAGCCCCCAGCATGTGCATGCTGACATAGACAGGAGAGGAGAGCCTATAATCGGAGAGTCAACCTAGATATGGGGGCGAGGGCGTTGAGAGAAAGAGAGAGACAGAGAGAGAGAGAGACAGAGAGAGAGAGACAGAGGAACACAGAGAGTGAGTGAGAGAGACAGAGACAGACAGAGAGGGAGCACACATGCACCCAGCAAGACAAGCCCAGCAAGAGAAGACGTGCTGTCTGCGGGACGCCCACTCACTCATGTTGGGGTGAAAAACGTTTCTTCAGTTTCTTACATGTCTCGAAGGTGAGGAGCACTTAGCCCTAGGAGCTCCTGCTTCCAATCCTGTTTCTGCCTGGCCACAGCCCACCTCTCTGCCTGATTAGCTATAGGTTACCCCTTAGATAAGATAAGATACCCTTTTAAATCTAGAAGGCAGTGTACTTAGACACAGGAACCTTCTCCATTCAATATTACACAAAGAATTAAAAGAAACCTGGGAATATTACTATGAGCTGATACAGAATGAAAGAAGCCCCAGATCTGCAGCCACTCTCACAAAGTAAACAAGTGGAGAAACTGGAAGGGGAAGCCATTCTGTCCAGCTGAGGAATGTAACTGGGAGAATAAATCCTGAGATCTGCCCATTCCCGCCCTCAGAACAGTGTGTGAGGACTGTAGGGGGAGGCATGCCACCAGGGCAGGACTCTGCTGAACTGTTTTTCATTGTCTGAAGGGAGAGCTCAGTTTGGGGGTGGGGATGAGGATGGAATGGGAAATGACTGTAACCTGAATACAGAAGGCATCAACAACAAAAACATTTTTAAAAGAAAAAAAAAACCCGTGTTTTTGTTTTTGTTTTTAAATCACAAGGGTTGGGCTGGTTGCAGAAGATGAAAAAAACTGTGACATTTGTTCCACTTACCCCCTCTCCTCTGTATCCTCTATCTCCTCCCCCACCAAAAGAAACAGACCCAGGACACTCACAAAAATCTCTTATCCCATAGCTCACTTTCTAACTATGTGAATGTGTGTGTACATTTTTGTGTTATATATGTATATATGTGTGTATACATATGTGTGTGTTATGTTTATGTATAGGTATGTATTTCTTCTGTCCTGACAAAACCCCAAAACGACATGGTCCCAGCACTGAAGACCTCCTGGAGCTAAGGCTACCTCTACCAGGAAGGGAAGGAGAAATGGAAATGCTGAGCTCACTGCGAATGAGATTTTCTGGATTAGCTCCTGAGCAGGGGCCCCACGCCTCATCTCCTGCTTCCTTGCATAAGGGCTGAAGTCAGTGGGGTCTCTGCTTGGCAGCAGCAGAAGCGGGGCTCCTACTTCTTTAATGAGAGTGCAAAAGAGGTATTGATCACCCAGCACGAGCCTGTTCAGCATAGTAGGGGCTTCCTGGGAATTCGGGAAGATTTTTCTTGTTGAAATTGGCTACCAGGAAATTTTCATCTGGCAAACAACTAAAAATTTGACTTCCTAGAAACTGGAAAAGGGGATCATGGGGTGACCTCTGTAGAACACCTCCCCCTTGACCTGCCTTACAGCTGTTTCCTTTGCTAAATGGAAATGGGAGCCATGGAATCCCAGCTCATTCAGAGGTGGTGAGGAGACAGAACATTTTCAGGGGAGGCACCCCTTTCCTTAGTTCATTCGTGACCACTCAACATTACCTTTCACAGCAGGTTTGAAGCCTCTATCAGCAAGGGCAAGTAAATGTGGCTCTTTCCACAGACTGCCTCTTGATGGTCTCATGGCTGCCCTCTGAGCCTCAGCTTCTCCCCTTCCATCCTCCTGACGATTGTCAATATAATATAAGTACCTATGTGGCCTTCCATTCTCAAAACCCCCATTATCTCATGTGGGGAATAAAATAGAAACATTTTTTGGTATCTAGGACCCTTTCCAACTGAAGTTTGGAATGGGGAGTGTGCTTGATGGACATGGGCAGGCTGCATTCGGGCAGGTACTAGGAATGATTTGCACAGACATACCTCAGATGGTCTTGGAAGAAGGGTGAAGACTCATAGCTAGCAGGCAGCCCTGGGGCTTCAGGCCTAGTCTGGAAGCACAGAGAGATTCTGGTACAGGTATCCCATCATTGAGGGGCTCTATCGGAAGGGACTCTCGAGTGTAACAGCAATGCCACTTGCAGTTGCTGCAAGGATATAAGACCACAACACCAGCACATAGGATGGGGGCTAGCACAGGTTCTTAGATCTGCTTTTCTAAAGGGAAGCAACTCAAAAGGGATCAACAATCTTACTTTAATCAAATATACATACATATATATATATGTATATACATATACATATACATACATATATATGTATATACATATACATATAATAATTTACTTAGTTCAGGGGGAAAGTCAGCACCCTGAACTTCAGAGAAAATACAAACAGAAGTTACAAGCGAAAATAACAGGATAAAGACCAAAGACAGGGCTTCTAACCACCTGACAAAGTAATACATGCATCACAGGTCAGCAGCCAGATCCAGCTGTCTGACCACTACACACATACATAGTTACCAGAGAGAGAAGCACTAACATCTGGGTTTTCAAAGTTGGGGGGCTCCTTAGTGGTTACTCAGAGTCTCATCTGGCCAAATCACAGGAACACTCTTCCAATGAGTGAGCCCCAAAGCAAAATGCTAACCTCAGAGTATATATACACTTCTCCAGGGTCAGAGGGCATCACAACCCTCATGACCCACTGCCCAATCACAAAGTAACAAAAGGGGGGCCTTCCTGAAAAACAAGCCTCCCCTAAGCAAGCTTCTCTTGTGGGGCTCCAACTGAGACCCATTAATGGACAGGAAGATCGTATATCCCATTAACATTACACTGAGGGGAGGGTGCATAGAGGGATTGCAGTCTGCATCACTGAAGAGGGTTTGGTCACCTGGGAGATTCAGGCAAGGATTGAAAGATCAGAAGAGAAACGCACTTGAGATCCTTCCAATTCTGGCATCATTTGCTTTACCAAAGACATTCCCCAGGGCCCCTTTAAACAGGCGCATATAGACATCACTGAATTTGGCCCACGCTGATGAGCCCAGTCTAGGGGCCCAGAGGCATTCCTTAGTCCCTGGATATCAAGGCTGAGGAGGACAAGTCACCTGTGGAGTAGAAGGCCAGGTTTAGGTCAGACTCAGACTTTTGGCCCTCAAGACAGGGGCATTTCGAGAACAATGGCTGTGATTTCTTGATCTACAGGCCCTACTTTGTAGACATTACATGAGGTAGGTGCAGAGGCTAGTCCCATTACAAAGATGAGGAAGGTGAGTCTGAGAGGGAGACAGATGTTTGAATGGTCAAAGGTGGAATTCTCTGCTCTGAGTTCTGCCCTCTGGTCATTTCCCTGGGCACTGCCTGCCTCAGTGGGGGCTTCATCACTTCACCTGCCTCTCCTACACCTGGGAGAACCAAGTTCAGAGAGGCATAGAGGTTGCTAATGCCTTCCATCTTGTTGTTCTCCACAAAGAAGCAGGTACCACTTCTGGAGGCCAATGTCCCTACAACAAGTTCAATGTCTTCATGCTGAGTTGGACCCATCTCTGTCCCCCCAAACACCCCTCTGCACCTCAAGAATAGAACTTTATGGTCCATCCACCACTGCCTCCACATCTGTCAGCAAAGCTGACCCTTTTCACAGGCTTTGGGAGAATCCTTTCAAATGAGCCAAAATACTCCCCAACAAAGGTCAGACTTAGAAAGGTCAGCTGGCCAAGGGCCCCGTGGGTGACCCAGATGCAGACACATGGGAGTTGAGCCCCTCAGGGAAAGCATCCCTCTCCAAGGTTCCCTCACCTGCCCCTCCTGGGGAAGCAGGAAGGAATCTGGGCAAGGCAGCTCACCCTGGAGGGGCTGCAGCCTTGAGTGCAGGCAATGTGGTCCTTACTGGGGATGTGACTCTCTGGGCTTACCTCCCTTTGCTCCTGAGGCTGCTCCCGATTGTGTCTTACATAATGGCAGGAGTCTGATGACATTGGCCCGTTTTCACACTCTGTAATTTCCTTCCTTCACAGGCTCAGGCTGCAGGGGCCCACAGCCTGAATTGTGGCTGTTTCCTTGGAGCTCTGCAGATAGCCTGTGCAGCCCTCAGTGATGGCCCCAGGCCACTCTGACTGTGCTCTCCCTACCAAAAAGTTTCCTCTTTTACCCTCCTCCAGAGCAGCTGGCCACAACGAGGAGGGCAGCTTAAAGTCGGGGAACAGAGCCCAGGAGCCCTCCCTGGGCCTGAAGTGGGGCATGTCCCAAACCCACAGAGCTGACCAGGGAGGCCTAACAGACATAAGTGCCACGTCTGGTGCCCTTGACCTCCTACAGGTTTGCAAGTCCCTGGGTGCGGCTTGGGCCCGATTTCAAGAAAAGGACAAAACCTTCCAGAACTCCAAACAAAACCCTGGGACAAACTTGTTGTCTCCTGGATTCCAAACCTTTGGGGCAGAGAAGCATGGAACTCAGAAGGAATATTTCAAGAATAATTCTCGTGGGGAAGCTAGGTGGCATAGTAATAAAGCACCGGCCCTGGAGTCAGGAGAGTTCAAATGCAACCTCAGACACTTAATACATACTAGCTGTGTGACCTTGGGCAAGTCACTTAACCCCAATTGCCCTGCCTTCCCCAATCCAAAAAAAAAAGAAAAAAGAAAAAAAAGAATAATTCTCAGTAATAACTTGAGTCCTTGACCAATTTCTACTGGTTCCAGATGGTTGAAAAGAGATTGACCAGCCTGAGCTCCTTATTCCTGGCAGAGCAAGATTTTGGAACATTAATCTAACATCTCCCATTACATCTAACTTTGTGTTTTAGATAGAGAGACAGACAGACAGATAACATAAGCTCATTTACTCAAGTCATTAGTGAATTTAAAGACAAAAACCACATTTCTCATCTGTTATGAGTCTCAAAGCTGGAATGCCCACTCTCCCACTCTTATAACTGTCCACACACACAGACTCACGTGCACACACACAAAAGTTAACATAAAAAGTTCAGGGATGAGGATTTGAAGACAAACCCAGTGACCCTGTAACACGTTACTGTGGTGTCTATGGTTCAAAATCACAGTGTGACACACTGAACTCTAGAGGACAAACTCAAGAAAAACCAAGTACTTTTGCTTTCTTTTATTCTGAAATGGTTGTCTGTGTTTTTCACACAATGGGATGGGGAAACTGATGGAGACACAGACTATCATTTCCCAGTCACAATTCACTTCTGGATAAAGAACACTTACAGAAAACTAGACCCTGCAAGACCCCAGAGAGAGAGAGGAAACTGAGTGTGTTTCATGATTGGTGGAGCCCAGCAGGAGTTTCGCAGTCTGCCAGAAGCAGCCCATGAACATTCAAATGCGAGTCTGACTTTGAAGAGGAGTGAGGAGGTCTTCCCTCCACTCGGGGAGAAGATGGGCATGACTCGTGAGAGGAAAATCACGACCAGGCTCTTGTCTTGGCAGAACTGAGAGTGGGAGACATAAGGAAGGAAACCAGTCGCCTGAGAAACACAGTTTTTGTCCTTCCATATGGAACCTGGAAGAAACAAACGATGTCTGTGTGTTGAGGAGGAAGATTAGGCACTGGGCCGTGGGCCAGGGAGGCCACTTGTCAGCCTGTTCCCAGGATGGTCCCCGTCATAGAAAGATGTGGTCAATGAGTAATTCAATTCAATTCAATCCAATCCAAGTCAGCACACACAGTAGCTTCTATGAGCAAAGCCCTGTCTAGGCTGGGGTTGTGTTCTTATGCCTTCTGATCTCTGATTTCTTTGGGGTTAAAAAAATCCACTTTGAAAGTACAAGATGAGGGAGGCATGATCTGAAAAGGATCTCAAGGTGTTAGTGGTCCTCAGATTCCCTCTGTAAGGATAGCCCTGATATTCGAATCTTAGGAAAGACATTGAGAGGCTAAAGTGTACCCAGAGAAGAGGAACTGAGGTTGCAAAGATGTCATGTCCTATGGACGGAGAGTCAGTGGGTGGGCAGAGAATGAAGCTGGTGGAAGGGAGGGGTAAACCTCCTGGAAGACAGAAAGAGATAGGATTCAGGACAAAGAAAAGAGCAAGAGAGGAGAGAATAGGAGTAGCTAGGTGTCGCAGTGAATAGAGCATCGGCCCTGGAGTCAGGAGGACCTGAGTTCAAATCCAGCCTCAGACATGTAACATAAAAACTAGCTGTGTGACCTTGGGCAAGTCATTTAACCCCAACTGCCCTCCAAAAAAGAAGAGAGAGAGAGAGAAGAGGATGGAACCCCTGTTAATTCAACCTTCACAACTTCCTTCAAATATGCCCCTTTCTCCCTACTGCCCCCTGGGGTGGGCTCTCTCTTATCCTCACACTTGGACTATTGCCAGAGCTTCTGTGGAAGGGGGATGGGGGAAGTCTGTCTGCCTGCCTGGAATCCCTTCTCACTGCAGCCCATCCCCCATCCCTCACCCAGCTACCAACCGATATTCTGAAAGTACGTCTGACCATGTCATTCTCTCCTCCCATCTCACCTCATAAAATATAAATAAAAATATTTCAAAATTTGAAATCTTAAAAATGTATTTTTAAAAAATCAAAGCAACCTCAGGGATTCCCTCTTGCCTAGAGGATTAAGTAGGAAATCTTTGAAGGTTTTGAAAACCCTTCCAACCTGGCAGCCTCCCGTCTTTCCATGTGCCCCCATGAGCTCTGAGACCCAGTGCCACCGGCTTTCTTAGGCCTTCCACCTGGGATGCTCTCCCTTTTATCCTTGCCTCCGGACTCCTCCCGCTTCCCTCAAGTCCCAGATAAAATCCCACAGGCCACAGGAAGCCTTTTCCTTTAAGCTAATCTCCCTTAATGTCCTCTGCTAATTGTCTCCAGTGTGTTATCTGATATGCACAGAGGTTTCCAGTCGTCTCTTCTCTCAGATTGTGAGCTCCTAGAAACCAGGGACCACTTTCACCTTTCTCTGTGTCCTAAATGCCCAAAACGGTGACTAGAAAACAGGGCACATAGTAGTAAGTCCCCATTGTTGTTGACTTGTTGGCCAGGAGAAGGATGTAGACATTGGAAAGGAGCTGGAAGTGTGGAATAAGGGAGATCAGTTACCTTACCAAGGGCAGCTTTGACTTTCTCAGAAAGTAGGAAGCAAGGACATCTGCCGAGACAGAGGGAGCTGGAGATTGTAACAGGCTGTGGAGGAGAGAAGAGAAGGCAGACGCCTTCACCAAGGGGAGTAGGACAAAGGATCATGCAGAAAAAAATCAAAGACCTGCCTGACACCTTCAAAACAGAGACAAAGGACACAAAACACCTGTTAGAGCCAGTGGAAAGCCAAATGGGCTAACCTCCCCAGAAGCCCGTGGGGTCTTCCAGGACTTACAGTATTGCCCTGGATTCTTTGCTCAGGGGCCCCCAGCAGCTCTTTTCTGATCTCTACTCACTGGCCTTCCTCTGCTCCTCCTCCTCTCCTCCACTCCCCTATTGTGGGCCCCCTCACCCTTGCCACTGTCTTCCAGAGCCCTTCCTGGTGGGAATGAGAGCTTTGTCAGTGTGCTGATTTAGCTTGGCTTTGAGGCTTCTGGACGCCCATAATCTTCGGTGCAGGGGTGAGCTCCTTGACCACACAGAAGAAGTGATTCTCATACATCAGCTGAGGTCAGTGTAGCTTGGTCACATCCCCTGGGCCAGGATATGTCTGCTGGGCCTTTGGAAACATTCGGCTGTCTTACTCCCAGAGAGCCCAGCCCCAGCTGCCACCAAGAGGCTTTTCAGAAGACCATAAGAAAGCTCCTTTTTGGATCGTGCAAACAATTGTCTGTTTCCACTATGGATCGGTTCATCACACCATTGATGGTCATGAGTATAACTGACATGGGCATCTCTGAGACTGTGTGCAAGTCTATTTGTATGTGTTTTACGTGTCTGTGGCCCAGGCCTCCCATCAGCATAACAGACCCCAGGACAGAAGGTCCAGATGAAAAAGGGTGAGTCTGTCTGCCAGAGCTTGGTTTTTGGACCAGCAGGATGGTACATGGTGTTGTCTGGAGACGGTGTCATGACTGGGTGTCAAGAGGGCAGAGCCCTGGGCGAAGTCAGCAGGAATGAGGCTATGTAGAATGAGAGCTACTGGGGGCTGAGGTCCTGGGTGCAGCACCCTCTGGGTGACCCCTGAAGAGGGGTACAATGAGGGCTTCTGCACATTCAGGAGAGGACAGAGAGGAGGAGGAGACAGAGCCCACAGAGCAGTCTTGAGGCAGGATGGAAGTGAGAAGCTGAGGCAGGGAGCCTTCGGGAGAACAGAGATCTACTGAGGGGCATGCAAGGTTTAGGGCTCATTGTCTGGCATTGAGGGTTCCCCAGGGAGTGGAAAATAATACAGAATAAATTATAGTGGATGAGGTATGATCTCGCACAGCAATCACCTCCCAGCTGGCCTTCCTACCCTGCTTCCAGCCTCTTTCCTTCCTAATCTAGACCCCGAGTAGGGGATACATTGGTATTCTTCAGACACAGCCCTGATGGTGTTACCCGATGCTCCAAATGTAGCCCCTGATACCTTTGCTTCTAGAATTGAAATCCAGACTCCTCAGCCTCCACTTCAGGTTCTTGGTGGCGTGGCCCCCATCTCCCTTTCCAGCTTCTTTCCTCTAATTCCCCTTCACTGGCTCTCCAGACAAGCCAAACCCTCTCCCACCTCTGTGCTTCTGCATAGGATTCTGGGCAATCTTGAAGAATTCTGGGGACTTGGACCCATCCCCCACTCCCAATGCAGGGACACGGATGGTTTCATTTTTGTCTACTTTATTCCTAGCACCTAGAGCTGTGACTGGAACATCACAGGCATTGAATAAATGTTTATTGAATTGGAATGAATTATACCAATGGATGACTTTTGGATTTGCAGCAATGGGGCTGCTTCCTGCCTCAGCAGACTAACATCCAAAGCACATGAGGGCAGGGACTGCTTCATGTCTCTCTCTGCATCCCTGAATCCTGGCACAGTGACACTCATAATGGACATTCATCTATCTCCCTCCTGGGTTTGACTGAATCAGAAATTCCATTTAAAAGAAAGGTCCTTTGTCATGAAATCTGTGATGAAAACAACAAATATTAGAATTGCTCTCCCACAGTGAGAAGTCCAGCCCAGAGATGTTAAACATGGTCACCCCCTGGGGCACAACACCCCCGAATGTCACTGAGCCCCACTGAGGTGTAATTGGGACACAGGACCAGCAACAATGGCCGATGATTGCTATGAATGGCTTAGGATACAATGACCCAAGACCATCCCAAAGGACTCAGGATGGAAGCTGCTCTCTCCTCCAGAGAAGGAAGTGATGGAGTCAGAATACAGATTGAAGCACACTTTTCCTAGACTTCATTTTCCTCAGGGTTTTTGTCTGTTTTCTTTCACAACATGACTAATATGCAAACATGTTTTTCATGGCTGCACATGCATAACCTATATAGATCTAATTGCTTGCCTCCTTGATTAGAGGGGGAAGGGAGAGAAGGGAAGGACAGAATTTGGAACTCTGAATTTTTTAAAATAAATGTTAAAATTGTAACAGAAAAAAGCATTAAATTTAAATTAAAAATGCAATTGGGAAATATTTAACAAGATAAGTAAAAATGTAATAAAAAAAAAAACCCAGATACTGTTAGGATGTGGTTTTCTAAGCCAATCAGCAGCTGCAGCGACCCTTCTTTATGGTTTAATGGCCCCCAACACCACTCCCAACACCCAGCACAGAGCATGCTCAGCTGGGACACCAGCTTTGGCTTTCATTCCATTAGAAGTCTGCAATGAGCCCTAGATTGCTTGGGATTCAGAAAGCAGCCCTGAGGGCAATTTACATCCTATTTCATCTGGTGGAAGCTTCCCTACTCTCTAGTTCCTCTGGTCCAGCCTGGAGGCACCTGCAACCTTCCCCCAAGAAAAAGGGGCCTGGAGCTCCATCAAGTGGGTCCCCTGTGAGTCCACACCAGGGATAACGGGGCTGCTCTCCTATCTAACTGCAGTAATCTCCATGGGGAGAGGAGGGCAGGGACTGTGACATGGGAGACGCTAGCTTGGCTCCCCAAAGGCACCTCCCTCTTCTCACTGTAACTCAAGGTCAAACAGAAGAACTGGAGACTGAGTGAAAGCCTGGAAATCCTGGCTTGGGGTTGGGGGGAGAGAGACCCTGCTGCACCACTCACTGGTCTCATGGGGCTCTGCATTCAGAGGGACTGGGTTCAAATCAACTTCCTACCTGAGTGACCTTGGGCCAGTCTGTTACCCTTCAATGAGGTTTCTCATCTGTCAAATGAGGAGGGAGGTTGCACCTTCCAGCTCCTAGCCTTCAGCCTGTTCAGAAATAAAGGGGTCAGGAGTGTCTGTCAGGACATAGGTGAACACTGGCTCTAAGATCCCTGCCTCTGATTCCTTTAATCCACTTTCTAAATCCATGCCGAACTTGAGGTTAAGATCATGCTTTGCAGGGCGTCTAGGTGGTGCAGTGAATACAACACAGGCCCTGGAGTCAGGAGGACCTGAGTTCAAATCTAGTCTCAGACACTTAACACAAAAACTAGCCATGTGACCTTGGGCAAGTCACTTAACCCAATTGCCCTACCTTCCCCCCATTCAAAAAGGAAAAAATATCATGCTTTTGTTTTCCTTCAAGATTGGGGCAGTGCTTGATCACAAATGAAGTCCCAGTTTAAAAACTAAAGTTGTCTGCTCTCCAAGCCAGCCTTGGGCAGCTCCCCAGGGCCAGGGATGGTCCCCTCCCAGCCTTGGGCAGCTCCCCATGACCAGGGTCACCTGCCCTAGCCAGTGGTTGTGTGGGGATCACTCTGAAGGACCTATGAACTGTGTGACCTCACACCAGGACCCAGGCACAGCAGAAAGGTTTTCTGGCAGTTGGGTTAGCCCTAGCCCTAAATTTATGCCGGAAGGAGGCCCCAGTAGGCCCCTAGTGGCCTGAAGAAAGCAGGGGCAGGGCTGGGCACCTCCTGGTCTTGGAAGGCTGGCCATGGCTGTGTCTCCTAACAATCGGCATGACCCCCTTGAAGCTCCATTGACAGCTGGGACTGTCTTTTGCCTTTCTTTGTATCTCCAGCTCTTAGCACAGTGCCTGACACATAGTAGGTGCTAAATAAAGGCTAAGTGACTGAGTAGTCAAAGATGGAGTGGGCTGTATTGTGAAACAGTGAGCTCCATTTCACCGGGGGTATCCAAGCAGGCTGAATGACTGACAGTCTCTGAGGGATGCTGGGTAGGAATTGGGGCCAAATGATTGCCAAGGTCCTGCCAACTACAAAAGGAAACTTAAATTCTGAGGCCCCACCTACTGCTCCCCCTTCCTACCCCCCATCTAGAAATGCCCAGTTACTAGCAAAGTAAGCTGCTCTTCAGTGGGGATCGGCCCTCTTCCCTCCCTCTGATGGGAAGAAGGTGAAACGGGGGCTGAAAAAATGAGAGGGCACCAAGCTGGGAAGGGCCCTCCCTCCAGGCCAGGCTGAGGGTCCTTGGGCCACTGAAGGCTTTGGAGCAATAGCTGCAGGTCAGAAGGTGCAGTGACCCAGCAGGCTCAGTCTCCACATTTTACATTGGCTCTGAGATAACTGGGGATTAGGAGACCTGGGTTCGAGGTATGACCAAGGGCGAGTCCCTCCTCCTATCTGGGTCTCAGTTGCCCACTCTGTAAAAGGAGGGGACTGGGCCCTGCCATCTCACAGATCCGTCCCCTGGAGCCCCGGCCTCCCCCGACAAAGGAGCGGTCAAAACCTTGGCTTCGTCAGAAGGTGCTAGAGAGCACCCCCCGCCCGGGCCCCAGGGCCCCCTTTCAGCCTCAGCCTGAGTTATCCACAGGGGTGAGTCACTCCTTCCGGCAGCTCCTGCTCTCCCCCACTTCTTGTGGCTGCCCCAGGCTGGAGGCGAGCATCGTCTGCCTTGTAAGAGCCTCCCCGCTGCAGCTCGGAGTCTGCCCGCCCCCGGCTGCGAGCCGGCAGCCCGGCTCCCGCAGCGTGGCCCCTGATCCTGCGGTGCTTTCCAGGAGAGATGCTTTCCACGTTCAGCCTTGCCAGGCACGCAGCAGGGAGCCCTTTGGCTGCTGGAGAAGGTGCCCCCTCTCTTGCCGGGATCCTCCCTCAGTCTCTGTCTCCTGATACGTGACCAGCCCCCACCCCTCGGACGCTGCCTGGGGCTCCCTCAAGGTTTATGCGATGGAAAGAGAAGCCAGAACCGCCCGGTCTCCGGCGAGAGACCCGGCAAGCGCCCGTCCCCCCGCTCCCTGACTCTGCAGGGGCACCCACCCGTCCCGTGGGGAGGAGGGCTCTCCTCCCCGTGTCCTTCCCTGTATTCCCTCTCCTCCCATTCTCTGGTGAGTAAATCCACCGAGCAGTTATAATCGTCATAAGCTGGCTCATGTGGCACCTTACACGTGGTCAAAGGACATCGAAGTCTCGAGCAGCCAGCAGCAGAAGAACCAGGTGTGGCCGAGCTCCAGGCCTGCGGCTGGCCAGAGCTTCGGGGATGCTGCAGAGCCAGCCACCGGATCTTTGCTTCACCAGAGACAGCTGCCCTTCACCAGGTACTTCCCCCTTGCACTCCACCAGCCCCTGCTCTGCTGTGCCCAGAGCCATCTGGGCCTGTTCCCATTGGGCCCAGCACTGGACGATGAGCAGAGAGAATGTGTGCCATGACAGATCCCAATGCCTGGCGTTTGGAGTTGGAAAGGACTTCAGAGGCATCTAGTCAGGTCCATAAATGAACAAAACATCATTTCCCCACCCACCAAGCTGCCACCTCCAAAGAGAATGCATCGAACCTGAAGGAAATGGGGAGCACCACCTATATTTGGGAGAGTCTTCAGACCTGAGGAGCAGCACTCAGCACAGTGCTGGGCACACAGAAAACAAGTGCTTGGTGACTGACTGACGGAGGGGAGTATCTGGTCCTCAGCTCACCACCACTTCCAGGTACAAGAAATGGCATCAAACTCCTGTGGCCTGAAATGCCCAGCTTGTCTCTGACCACACCCTCCTCAGACTTGGCCCTGACTGTCTGGCACGGGCCCTGCTTCTGTCTCTGTCTCCACCTTCTGCCCTGGCTCTTTCCAGCTTGTTAGTTCTGGCTCCTGACTTCTTATCCCAGAGTCCCACGTATGCTGAAACTAGCCCAAATTTCACTCCCAGCTCCTGCTCTTCAGGCCCAGCAGGAAAGGGTATGGTCAGCACCAAGGACAGTGACTCAACTGCGGCCCCAGCCCAAGAAGGCCCCAGGTCCAGGCCATGATCCCTGAGCAGTAAAGGGGAAGGCATTGGCACAGAGTCAGTCCAACTGAGAGAACATGAGGAGTTAAAGACATTGGGAGAAGCTGCCTGTCACCTGAGCCCACCCTGACCCCCACCCTGCCTGGGGCTGTGGGTGGCAGGCTCAGTGGCCCCTCTGGCTTGACGAGCCCCCAAAGGGTCAGAAGGAGCCCCAGCCTTCTGGTGTCCCCCCAGGGCTCTGTTCTAGGCCACAGACTGGAGCCACCAAGAGTGCTTGGCCACCAGGCACCCACAGGTCCTCAGGAGGGGAATTTGTGTGTTGGCAGGGACCTCAGAGGCCATCTGGCCCTGCCCACCCCATCACAACAGACTCCCAAGTCCTTCTGAGGCAGGCAGACATCTGATGCACTGGGGTGAAAGGGGGCATGCCCTGGCATCTCCAGAACCTTTCATGCCCAATCTCGAAGCCTCTTTCCCTCCCCCATCTTCTCCTCTTTACATTGCCTGGGCTTCACTTGCTGAGACTCCTTGAAAAATCTTATGAGCCCCACAAAGGCAAATGACTCCTTTTGACATTTTTTTTTCATTTCTAAAGACACCAAACTGGGGTGACTAGGTAGTGCAATGTATGGAGCACTGGGCTTGGAATCAGGAAGACTCATGATTCTGAGTTCAAATCTGACCTCAGGCACAGTAGCTGTGTGACTCTGGGCAAGTCTCTTAACCCTGTTTGCCTCAGTTTCCCTATCTATAAAATGAGCTGGAGAAGGAAATGACAAACCACTCCAGTATCTCTGCCAAGAAAACCCCGGATGGGGTCACAAAGAGTCAGACACGACTGAAATGCACTGGGGTGAAAGGGGGCAAAAAGCAAACATTATGCTAAGAAATACATCTTCTTCATCTGGAAATGAGGGGGCAGCAGGTTGGCCTGTGTAGCCTCTGAGTCTCCTTCCCATGCTTGATCTGTGGTCCTGGATGCTGGTATCTTCTCATGGTAGGATTTCAGCAGGAACCTTCTGGCCACAAGGCAGGCAACCCCCCGCCCCAGCCCCCCTCTCCCAGTGATTCCTGTGAATGAAGAGCCCTTAATTAGCTGGCTGACTCCACCTGCCAGGGACCTCCTGCTGTGCCCCTGAAATGCCCTTCCCTCTTCTCTCCTCTCCTCTGTCCAGCCTCTGTGTTGGAAGATCGTGCAGGTCCCTGGGGTTTTGTTTCATGGCTTCCCTGCTCAAGGCCTGGCAGCATCCCAGGCTGTGGATTCTGGGGCAGCAGGGCTGTGTGGATCCCCACTGACCTGCTTATGCTGGTTTCTTTTTTTAGATTGTAAAAGCATTTCGATTCATCATTTATGTTTGTACAAAACCAGGTCATTTTCAAAACCTCTAAATAGAGGTTTTCAGAGCCTGGAGGAACTTGCCACAGTCAGTGACAGATTTCTCCCAGGAGGAGAAGACAGGCCTCTCCTCCTGGATGACAAATGCTTCATTCTTCAGGAATTGGACCAAGTGACTGAAACCTGAGAACTGTGGAGGATGCTGGGAGGACACTGGGAGGGTCCTTGGACTGGCTACTCTGTTCCTGATGCTGCCTGGGGAGGGGCAGATGTATCCATTTCTCTAAAGATCACTAAGTCCCCCATACTTCCTCCTCCAGAGCCTTGGGGTGCCTGGGGGGGCCTGGGGGCAGCTTGGCCTCTCCACTCCCACAAAGCCCTCAGCTCCACCACAACCAGTTTCTAGCAAGTGAACAATGGGCCTGATCAGTAAGTGGGGGCCCAATTATCTTAGCATCCTGTAGGGAAGGGCAAGAGCTGGAGGAAGCTGCCCATTTCTGTGCAAACACATTGGCCACCCCCACCCCACCCATCGCCACCAAAGTGACCCGATTGCTTGATCCTGTCAGAAAAGGAAGAGTCCTTCAATTCAGGAAAGGCTTGGCTAGTGTAATCCCCTAACTTGGTGTACTGGATGTGCCTGCTTCTGTTTGCAAAGTCAAACAGAAATTCAGGCAAAGGAATTCCAATGTCAGGCCCAGCCCTTCAGATTCAAATTGTGCCTGAGATCTGTCCAGTCTGTCATGGCTGCTCCTAGGAGAGGCCACGATGTTTACTTCAAGGCTCCCAAAGATCCATTCTTTTAGTAGGCTGAGCCTTCTTCCACCAATACAAGGTGTAAGGAAGGTGGGGCTCAGGGCAGTAACATTCAGGAGAGTACTTCCTCTAAGGTGATTCAGAGCATCACCCCTACACCTTGTGCCTAGTGGTCCTCTCCCAGCCTGAGGATGGGCTATTGCTTCTCCCAGAGTGGTCAGGTCTTCGTCAGTGCTCTGCTCTTTCTCTTCCCCACCACTCCTTTCATTTTTGCCCTCATTGAGAGAATTCCTAGTTATCATCCTGTTTGTGAGTGCCCTGGTGGCCAAGCTTCTGCTGGGCCTCAGAGGGCAAATGTGCTATTGTACCAAAGCCTTCACCTTCACACTTGGACAAGGCCCCGGGTGAGACTTTTTGGAGAAAACAGAAATCCAAAACAGTCACCCCCTTACTTTCCCCATCTACACTCTGAACTTCTCAGTGCCTTCCATCCAGAACAGGGTTAGACCACTCCTACCAAGAGCTGGGAAAGCTGCTGTCCATGCCCCAGGGTCACTCGCTGCTGATGAATTCCAGAGCTGGGGCTCACAGCTCACTGAGTTCTAATGGAAACGCACAGAATTCTGATGTGTCTTCTTCCTCCTGCATCAGATGTTCAGAGACCATCATTCTTACTACAGTGTTGAGGCTGCTTAGTTTTCTGTGCCCTTTCAGTAATGAGAACATTCTCCCCACCCACACACAAGTTCTTTAAATTTCCCCTTCCTACCTCCTTCTTCCATAATCCCTTTTTCACATACATTGCCTGGGAGGGTGTAAATCCCCTGTTCTCACCCTCTAGATTGGCTTGTTCACTTGGTGCATTCTACTTTCACGATGTTAGGTCTGGGATTCCCATAGAGGGCTCCAACATAAACTTCCTCAGAATCCTAAGGGTAATCATTTAATGAGAGGAATACATTCCTACTATCACCACTGTAGCTTTTGAGCCCCCACCAGTGTGCTTCCTATTTACATAAAATCAAGCACCATGACACTATTAGCTCTTTAAAATTTTTTATTGATATCTTTTGTCATTATATCAACTAAATTTCCCTCATCATCCATCTTCCTTCCCTTCCCATAGAGCCATCCCTTACAACAAAGAATTTTTTAAAAGGAGTAAAAAAGCATTAAAATTAATATCTTTTCCCTGAATTTTTAAACATTTTTATTTAAAGTTTTGAGTTCCAAATTTTATCCCTCCCCCCTCCAGATAGCAAGCAGATATAGGTTATACATGTGCAATCATGTGAGTATTTCCATATTGGTAATTTTGTACAAGAAGACTCAAAAGGAAGAAAGTGAAAATGGCATGTTTCAGTCTGTACTAAATCGATATCAGTTTTTTCCTCTGGTGGCAGATAGTAAGTTTGGTCTTTTAAGTAAGTTTAGTCTTTTGGGATTGTCTTAGATCGTTGTATTGTTGAAAATGGCTAAGTCATTCACAGTTCCTCATCAAGCAGTATCGCTGTTACTGTGTACAACATTCTTCTGGTTCTGTTCACTTCTCTATGCATCAGACCATGTAAGTCTTTACAGGTCTTTCTGAAACCACCCTGCTTGTTATTTCCTTTTTTTTGAGGGGGGAAGGCAGGGCAATTGGGGTTAAGTTACTTGCCCAAGGTCACATAGCTAGTAAGTGTTAAGAGCCTGAGGTTGCATTTGCGCTCAGGTCCTACTGACTCCAGGGCCAGCGCTCTATTCACTGTGCCACCTAGCTGCCCCTGCTTGTCATTTCTCATAGCACAATAGTATTCCATTACAATCACATACCACAACTTGTGTAGCCATCCCCCAATTGATGGGTATCCCTTTGATTTCCAATCCTTAGCCACCACAAAAAGAGCTGCTATAAATATTTTTGTACAAATAGGTTCTTTCCTTTTTGCTTTTGATCTCTTTGGGATATAGACCCAGCAAAGGTATTGCTGGATCAAAGAGTATGCACAGTTTGATAGCCCTTTGGGCATAATTCCAAATTGCTCTCCAGAATGGTTGGATCAGTTCACAACTCCACCAACAGTGCATTGGCATTTCCATTTTCCCACATCCCCTCCAACATCCAACATTTTCCTTTTTGTCATATTAGCCACTCTGATAAGTGTGAGGTGGTGCCTCAGAGTTTTAATTTGCAAAAATAATACATTTTTAAAAATCTGACAATCTATGCAATGTCCCATACCCATAAACCCCACCTCTCTTCCCCCAACAAAAAGATCGGGAGGTGTGTTCTCTTAGCTCTTCTTGGGTCCAAACTCATTCTCTGTGATTTTGTTTTTCATTGTTTTGTGGTTGTTCTTGCCATTTATACTGTTTTAGTTCTGTCTAGTGCTCTTGGCTCTTCTCACTTCACTCTGCATCAGACCTTGTAAATCTTGCCATGCTTCTGGGTATTCATCATTTCTCAAAGCACAGTAATATCTCATTATATTTACTGCCATGATTTGTTTAATCATTCCCCAACTGATGGAACACAAAACCCTCATTTTAAGAATAATTATCACATAACAGTTAGTAGAAATCAAATGTAGTAATAATCAAAACATTACAGTCTATTCACAAACCTCAATCACACTCTTCCATGGAGGTCTATGGGGGAGAGTGGGTACACAACCACTGGGGAAGCCATATGCTTGAGGCAACTCCCAATTCTGGACTCCAGGTCTTGAGCTCCTAATCCCTTTAGGAGCCCCACATGAAGCCTCTTCTCTGACCCCCTTCTCTTATCACCATCTCACTTTTCCTCTCTCCACCCCAGTCCATTCTCCTCCCAAGTTCATCCTTTTCCCTGTTCTCTGTGAAAAGCCACACTATTGGGAGCAAATGCCCCTGCATTGTTGACCTTATGGGTAACTGCTTCTAGAAGAAAGTAGGCTTATTTCTGTTTGTTGCACATGCCTTGCACATGATAGGTGTGTAATAAAAGTTTTCTGATTGATTGATTTCCTTAAGTCAGATGATTTTATTCTTGCTGATCAGCAAGCCACGTTGGACTTTGTTGTCACTTTCAGCTGGTCTACCTCCAAGGTCATAAACTGTAGACAATCTGACCAGATGAAACTTGAGGGTCCTCTGAAGGAGAGGCAGGAGGCAGCACATGCCAGGCAAGTCAGATCACTCCCACCAGTACCTTGTCTGCCACCTCTCCTCAAACCCTGATGGAGACAGAGCAGGACCCTGAAGCCAGGAGGAGCTTTGGGAATAGCCAGGCTTCCAGTCAATGGCCACAGTCAGCTTCCTGGGAAGCCACCCCTGTGGGGATGCAGCCAGGACCTGCTCCTTCAGGACTTATAGACACAGCTCCTCAAGACCCAGAAGAGAAAGCTCCTGCCACCAAAGTCCTTGGTCCCATCCAATGGTCCAACATCAGACACAGAGGATTTATCAGTGGAAATGACACGAATGAGAAGACCAAACCATCTTCTTTGTGGCTGCTCCCTAAGGACCATGGGGCCTTTCCATCTGCTTTGTGGCTGAATTCTTCCCTAGGTGCTGTCTCCCCTTTAGAAGGTGAGCTCTCTCTTCCAGAGTCCCTGGACTGTCCAAGGCTTTACACATAATTATTGATAAATGCTTTCTCATTCATTTCTTTAGTATGTAACTTCCTCTGACCACAATTCCTGACCTCCAGACTGGTCAGTCTAGCCCTCACTTCTCTGAAAGGAACACTTCCTCCTCAGACATCCACTGCTTACCCCTCCCTTTTCTTCCCTCAGAATCACCAGACGTGAGAGTGAGAAGAGATCATGGCCACCAGGGAGGCCAGACCAGCAGTGAAATAGACCTGCCACTACAGCACATTCAAGTCTCTTTGACTGTTCTCCCTTCTAGCCCCTGGCTTCCATTTTCCACTAGTTGAACCCTTCACCCCCTTGTCTGTCCACCAGGGTACCTGTCTGGAACTACCCTCAACCCTAGGTAGCTTCCACTGCTATAGGCATAATTACTGCAGAAATTGTTATGCTGCCTTCTGCTTCGTCTTAGTTATCCTATTTTAAAGGAAAATTTTATCTGAGTCAATGGGCCAAACTCTGTGACTTTTTCAACATAAACAGGAACCAAGAGCCCGTTTCTGGGGCTAAGCTGTCCTTCATCGAGTCAGCACAAGTTCAAACCTCCCACTGTACCCAACTGGCCCCAGATCCACCTCATGGCCCATCCAGACAATCTTTATGACCTCACCCCTCCTTCTGCCCCTTTCCATCTCTTGCTTTGGGAAGCAGCCTCAAATCAATATTCCCATTCCTCGTGGAAAGGGAAAGAAGGGGAAGGGAGCACACATTGATTAAGCATCTGCTATTTGCCAGGCACTGTGCTAAGTGCTTTACAAATAATCTCTCGTTCATGGGACCTGTTGGAGGATCCACTCCCTATCCCTGTGACTCCTCCCCCCCAGCCAACACTCTCATAATGGGATCTCAGCCTTCTTTGTGTCCTGGAATCCTTGGGCTGTCAGGTGTGACCTGTGGACCCTTTCTCAGGAGAATGTCTTTAAATGTGTAAAACAGAACACATAGGATTGCAAAGGAGACCAATTACATCAAGATACAATTGTCAACATATACTTTTAAAAATAAGTTTATGGACCCTAGATTAAAAACCCTGTGATGTGTGTTGTCTTTCCTTCTTAGAATGTAAGCTCAGGAACCCATCTTGCTTTGGCAGTTGCACACCTAGAGATTAGTACCATACTTGGCACATAGCAAATACTTGAGAAATGCAGTCATCCATCCACTCACCCACTCACCCACCCATCCATCCACCCATTCACCCATCCATCCATTCATCCATTCATCCATTCATCCATCCATCTACACCCACCCACCCACCTATCCACCCATCTACCCACCCATCCATGCATTCAAGAGCATTTTGATGGGGTGGTCTGGGTCATGCAGTGAATAGGGGCTTTCTGTCTGCAGACCTTCCTGCCTCCTGCTTAACTGAAGGAATTCACAGATGCAGCAGGTACTGAACACATACCCCTCTCGCAGTCATTTCCACCAATATGTTGCGTTCCCAGCTCAGAGGTGATACAGACTCATGGATCAGGGCAGCAAACTCCCAGACAGGAGGGTAACTACTCTGTTTCCTACTTCCCTCTCCTTCTTTGGAGTCAGCTCAGAGAATTACTTAAATGGGGGTGGGCAAGTGATGTTTCTCCTCCCAAAGACGCCTCCAAGGAAAAAATCTCTCACATTGACGGATCAGGACTCAGAATGGGGAAGAGGAGAACCAGGCAAGGCTTGAGGTCCCAGGGGCATACTGGAGCTAATTAGCTCACCTGGAAAACTCCTATTCCCTTTGAAAGCAGCAGCAGAAAGAGAAAAAAAACCTCAGACCTGGTGCAGCAACTACCAAACCACAAAGAATACAATGGCTTAATGGGATGGAGCTGAAGTCATGAGCCAAGCTGAGGAGAGACAGAGGCATAAGCTGAGAGGAGCAAATCCAGATTGTGGACAGAGGCCCTGGAGAGGGAGTGATGAGTCTGTGCAGACGGACTGACAGACACAGACAGATAGACAGCACTCTGCTCGTCTGACGAAGTCACTCGAGGTTAATTAGCAGGAGAGGGCTCTGGTTTCCCCAGGAGGGGATGCATTTGTTTCCCACCCTCCCCACAAATAGCTCTATGGGGGCTCATTCAATCTAATGTCCAATTACTTAATTCTCATCCAGTACCTGAGGGGTAGGATTTAAATAAGGTGCCAGGGCTCCAGCACTTGGGGTGTGGATGTAAGGGGTGGAGGGGGGAGACAGAGCATCTGGCTGCATGAATCCCCAGGACACAGAGGCTCTAATTCTGTTAGAATCCAAGCCCAGGTTCAAATCTTATCTCTGCTGCCTCTGTGCCCTTGGGCAAATTTCTGCCTCTGTAAAAAGTCACTTGGTCCATCTCCTTCCTCTGTGGGTCTCTTCCCATTCCAAACTCTACTTTTCAGTCCCGTCTGGACCCTCTGCCAGTGACATCAGCACCCCAGAGCAAGGCTCCATCTCCCCCCCCCCCCAGCCTCCAGCCCCACCGCCACCCCTGGGCTCTAAGCGAACCCCTGAAGACTCAGGGTGGTTCTTCTCTACTGCTATCAGCTTGAGTTCCCATTCAGGTGTTCTCTCCCCAGTATCAATCATTGGTGATTAGCACCTCAGTTTCATTTAATCAATTAATATCAATTAACATTTTCAAATTCTCTCATTAGAATGTGAGTTCTTTGAAATCAGAGATTGTCTCACTGTGTCCCCAACACTCAGCAAAGTGCTTTGAACATGTTGTGCAGTTGTTTCTGACCCTTTGTGATCCCATTTGGGGTTTTCTTGGCAGAGATATGGCAGTGGTTTGTCGTTTCCTTCTCCAGCTCATTTTACAGATGAGGAAACTGAGGCAGACAGGGTCACACAGCTAGGAAGTGTCTGAGGTCAGATTTGATCTCAAAGATGAAGTCTTCCTGATTCCAAGTCCAGGGCTCTAGCCACTGCACCACCTGGCTGCCCCTAACTAGAAAGAGAAGAAAGCTTGAGTGCCATGATTGCATATGAAGAGGACAGGACAATTGAACCTGCCTCCAGGGTATAGACTTTTTTGCTCTCTCTGTCCTATTCACCCAACTTCAAAAGATTTCCAGAGGAGCAGGGAACTAGAAAATGACAAAGCTGAATCACCTAAAGGTACCAGGTGAGCTTACTGAGGGACTTCTGAGCCAGAAGGAGCTCCGGCCAGAGAAGGTGAGGTATCTCCCCTCTCCTGCCTGGGGGTGACAAACTGGTCTGAGGGAGGCAGAGAGAAGAGGCTTCCTCACTCAAGGAGCTCTCTGGTCCTGTAGCTAGCTAGCTTTTGATAGCATTTTGAGGTTTACAAAGCATTTTACATGGGTTCTCACTTAATTTGGAAGAAGCTCGATAATACCCTAGATGAAGAGAACACAGAGCCTGAATGTGGGCAAAGATTGCAGTTGCCCATCAAAGAGTAAGACGAAGAGACCGGCCCTCCGGCAGAGACTCCACCCCCTGAGAAGGTCCCAGGAAGAGGGGGAGGCCCTGTCTCCCCCTTGGCGCCTCCCCCTCGGCTGTGTTGGTTTGGTTTATGTCTTGCGGATGGCGATATGGCACATGCTATGTCCTCCCAGACACTACAAGCTCCCTGAGGCCAAGAGCTGCTCCATCATTGTTTCACTAGCACAGTGCCTTCTCCAAAAGAATATTTGTTGACTGACTGAAGGGTTTTTCTGGATTTATGGGCATCACAGCACAAGGGAAAAGGAGGAAAAGATGAATGGCAGACATCCCTTGCCAGCCAATAATATGCTCCATAAGCTGGATTTCTCTGTTATGTGCTGGTGTCTGGTCAGAGATGACCACCCCAACTCCCATTCAAACTGATCAGTGGCTTCCCCAAGACTGTGGCTGTGACATCTCCCTTCGGGGTCCTAAGGGTGCCCTGAGAGGTTGGGGCTTCCTGATCTCCACCCTCCACCTCGGGAGGTAGGCACCAGATCTGTTGAGTTCTGTCTGCACAGGGAACATCTTGTTCCCCAGAGCCAAACTCTGCTTCTTGTCACAATCAACAGTCCCTGACCCCCAAATGCTGAAAGGAGGCAGAAGGGGAAAGTGGGGGCGGGCCAAGAAGGCAAAAAAGGGGGGCTGCAGCAGCAAGCCTCTAGGGGAGCAGAGGTGCCACTGCCTGACTGGGCCAGCTGCCCCAGGACGCTGACCCCAGGACATGCACTTCCCCAGCTTCTCCTGTCATTGGCATGCTGGGACATCACCATTTGGGGTGGCACTAAGCTGAATGAAACCACCTCAGGGATTTTACTCATATTTGGTACAGCCCCTGCTCTCCTTTAAGACTGTGCTGGGCTGAAAGCATGCAGGGACAAGTCAACGAGGGGACATGGAGAGTCAGCCCAGCCATCCCAGGGAGGGCAGATGGGCAAGCAGACCCTGCTCTCAGGGCACATCCCAGCTTCAGGGGGCTGGAGTGTCAGCACCCCCAGGAGAAGGCTGCCAGAGATGCAAAGGGCAAGTGACTGGGGTAGAATCAGTTACTTTATTTGGGTTGGTGTGCTCAGCTCAGGGCACCTGAAGGGTCTGAGAGGGTGGCATGGGAGGTTGCATGCAAGTTTGCAGGTCCTACCAACATGAAGGGCAGATCTGTGGGAACACAGACAGGAAAACCAGAGGCACAGAAAGCTGCTCCTCACTGTAACTGCTCTTAGAAAGAAGCAGAAAAAGCAGATAGTCACATGGCACCCTGTAGCCATAACCCCCATCAATGGTACCAGGCTGGCAGCCCCTGAGACCTGAGTGAGCCTGAGCTTAGAGAAAGCCTTGCCTTCCTTCCAGACCAGGGGCTGCTCCCTCTCCAGGCTCCAGCAATGAAATGGGCTTTATGAAGGATGCAGAGCCCAAAGCACTCAGGCTAGGCAGGCAGTCCCAGATCCCTGTACTGTCAGCCTGTGCCAACAAGCTGGTCCACAGTCAAACTGACCCCGGGCTGGACAGCACTTCCCTCACACTCTGACAACATCTCTCCCACCTCTTGGGCCCTCCCAACAGCACTTCCACACCCCCACACCCAGGAAGACCTGCATGCAAGCGTTCCCAGCATGTTCTTATTACTGTCTTCTGAACCACTTCCTCCTCTAGACTTAGCCCCTTCTCCCAGCAGCACTGCCTTTCATTCATTCATCTCCCACAAAGGCCACCTTTGACTCTTCCCTCTCTCCACTGAGTGACTGGATCATGTTGAATCATCCCATTGCTCCCTTGGACCACAGGGCAAGAGCCCAGTGAGAGCTGGAAGGGACTTGGAGGCCGTCAATCCAACCTCAGCATCTTACCGATGAGGGACAGAAGTGAAGGGATCTATCCAAGGTCACACAGCAAATGTCACAGAGGTGGATCTGAACCCAGGTCCTCTGACTTCAGTGTTCCCTCCCCCCCCCCACACACACACTTCCTCTCTGCTGATGCACAGTGTACCCAGGCCTGGGTGATGTATCTGGGCCAAGCCCAACCCCATCTCTTTAGTTCTCCTCTATGGGGGATGTGTTGGTTGGATGTAAATTCTCTACAAGTAGAGACTGTTTCATCTATTGCAGTTGTACCCCTAGGACCTAGAAAGGTGCCTGGTACACACTAAGCATTTAATATTTGCCGAATGTTGCCTGGATTGCTGTGGGTCAGGGCCGTCACTCCTTTCCACTTCTAGGAAAGGGTGTCTTCATCAAAAAGCCAGTCCCTTCCCCGAGAGATCAGGGAGCAGAGTGAGCTTTGTTCCCTCACAGGGAGGGCTCAGGGCTGCCTCCACACTGGCACAGCCCCCTGTTTTCCCCCCCCTTCCCGCCCATGCCCTTCTTCAGGTGAATTCCTGGACCCTGAGGTCATGGCCTCTGGGGGCCAGCCTCAAGCCTGGACAGGCTGTGGTTGAGGAATACTGCAGATATAACAAACACTTCCAAGCACATGGCCCCAGGAGAGGGTGGTCAGCCAAAGACAGGAAGTCCCTGACCCTCAGTCTTCCAGAGAGAGAAGGGGCTTCCCTGACCAGCACCAGCACCAGGATTTCCTCCCTAGCAGTCCCAAGGTCAGGAGCTCTGGGATCCCGGGTTCCAAAGAGAAGGGGTGTGTGTGTGTGTGTGTGTGTGTGTGAGAGAGAGAGAATGTTTGTATGTCTACAAGGGTGTGGTTCATGTATGTGGATGTGTGCATGTATGTGTGATATATATCTATGTACATGTATATAAGTGTATATGTTTGTGAATGAGTGTGGTTATGTATGGGAGAGTGGATGTGCATATGTGTGAGTGTGTATATATAAGCACATGTGTGTGGTGCATATGTGGGTCTGAGTCTGTGAGTGTGTTAGGGAATAGCCTAGATAGCACCAGTCTTGTGAACAGAAGAGGATCCAGGGGTCTCCCAGAGAGACAAGGAGACCTAGATACCACCAGCATTTGGGGAAGAAGATTTCCCCCATGGTCCCAGAACCAGAGGAACAGTGAGGAACCAAGGTCCACAATGTAAGGAGGGGGGATAAAAGGCCCAGACTTTGCTTTCCACTATTACTGTGAGTTAGGGGCAGTTCTGGGTGGGGGGGGGAAGAGTTTACCTCTAGAAATCCAAAGGATGCTTTTCCTTTTGAGGGGATTCAGAGCCCAGATGAGTCCTATGAGACTAGAAGCCTACATGAGTCCCTTTGGGATTCATCAGAGGGTAAGGAGCTAATCTCCAATCAATCCCAAGGTAGAGAGAGAAAAAAAATGGCATCCATTATTTGTGGGCTGACCAAGTGGCAAAAGGAAAGGATGGAGAGTGGACAGCAAGGGGGCTTCACTGATATGCTCAAATTGTCAAGAGATAATGAGAAAGGCCTCCACTGTATTAAGTGGACCCTCCCATGGGAGACATGGAGGATGGGCAGGTGGGGAAGGCTTGCCAGAGAAGGCCTCTTATCAATGTGATCACAGATCTACTTGAGCACCCGACTTTATGGGCTACTGAGCCCTTGATGTATTCTCTATCCCTCTATGAGACTAAAAAAATTAAAAAGAAGGCTGTCCTATACCCGTTAGGCATTGTTATCTTGGATGCTTGGATGGGAACCAAATACCCTTTTACACACACCTTTGGGGATTCTCATTCAGTACGATCAGACGCATATATTGGCTTAGAAAACCACACATGTTTATATATTTCCTTTTTTATTAATACATCAACACATTAAAATCAGTTAAGAACTACAGTTTATTCTGGTCTGGGACACTCGGGAATGCTGTAGGCTGCCTAAGGCTTGAAGGCTGGTGCTTGCCATCTGCTCAGAGATCCTAAAGGAAATTCAATCCAGAGCCCAAAATCTGAACTCATGTAAGCCAAAAACATGGGGCTCTAAGCCACAGTTTACATCTTGGAGGCTCTTTTGGGACATGGGATTATGTCAGGAGATGGGCTTTTCCACTGGGAAGATAAGAGGAGGCTTCATGAAGGAGGTGCTATCTGATTTGAGGATGCTGAAAGTCAGAAGTGGAGGAGGTGAATTCTTTTTGCACCTCCTTCCTCTTTCTTGGATTTTCCTTCCTCAAGGGTCCAATGGCCTTTCTGCTGCTTCATGGCTCTCCAGAACCCTCCACTGTGGCCCTGTACTATGGACCAGTTTCTTCTCAGTCATCCTCTGACTAGGGGTTTTAGAACCTGCCAGACTCCTGTACACAGACCCACTGGGGAGGTGGGAACCAGAGGCAAGAGCACAGGCAACTCAGGACTAAGCTGGCAGTAAGCATCCCACCCAAGAGAACAGGAGAGACCAAAACCCTTGGCTGTGGCATAAACACCAAAACAGAAACTGAGGCTAGGGATATGGACAAATGGAAGACATCCAACGGTATTAAGAAATGTGGGTCAAGAGATGCCTGAGAGGGATAGAGAAGGAGGGAATGATAATTACACACTAACCATAAGCAGAACCTCAGAGAAAAAAACTCAGCCACAAGGATCAAGATTATCTAGAAGAAACAGAGCAAGAAATAAGAACAATGAAATGATAAGTGACATTAAAGCCCTGGAGCAAAGAAATGTGAAGACAACAAATGGTTTAGAACAGAAGCATAAAACCGACACAAATAACAGGCTCTCTGAACACTGGAATGGAGCAAACAGAACTAAATGACTCCATGAAACAATAAGAAACATCAGAGCAAAATCAAAAGATTGAAAAATAGAAGAAAAACAAGGTGTCTTTTATCAAAAACAGGAGGGGGAGAGGAAAAAAACTGTAAAAGGAAATGACAGAGTAAAAACAGGAGCGATAATTAAAAGTGCAAACCCGAACAAGTTGAGCTCACTCATAGGGGCAGCTAGGTGGCACAGTGAGTAGAGCGCTGGCCCTGGAGTCAGAAGGACCTGAGTTCGGATCCGGCCTCAGACACTTAACGAACACAAATAAAAAATCCTAGCTGTGTGACCTTGGGCAAGTTGCTTAACCCCAATTGCCCCCCAAAAAGCAAAAAAAAAAAAAAAAAAAGATGAGCTCATTCATGAAATGGAAGAGGAGCAGAATTAATCCCAAAGCAGAATCCAACATATGTTGTTGGTTTGGTTTTTCTTAAAAACATACTTAAAACATAAAAGATTCACTGAGTCAAAATAAGTGACTGAAGGAGGAAAAAAAAAACAAAAGCAGGGTTAGCACTATGGTCTTGGGCATGGAGGCAATGAAAATGGACCTGGCTAAGATACAAACAGGGAACCTACATTGTGCTTAAAAGCACAGATGATGAGATATCAGCAAGGCTCTATGCACACACAGGCTGCCCCCGGAGGCTGCACTTCCTTCCTCGACCTCCACTCTCATCTCTTAGAATCCCTGCCTTCCTCGAGGCTCAGCTCAAGGGCTGTGTTGCCTGATTCCCACAATCGTTACAGCTCTCTGTCTCTCCAAGAATTATCTTGCATTATCGATCTATTTACATGTTGAACACCCCTGACAGAGTGTAAGCTCGTTTGTTGAGGGCAGGCACCCCAGTGTCAGGCACAGTGCCCGGCCCAGAACTTCAGAAAGGCTCATGAAGGTGAAGCCCTTAGGGCACCCTGCCTGGTCTCTAGCAATGGAAGCCTCTCAGCAGTCTCTAGGGGACATGGCTGGGCATTGCTTTGCTCCACAAAATCCATTCTGAGTTGCATCAGCTTTCTTCTACCTGTAAATCAAACTTCTCCATGAGTCCTGTGAATGTGTGCTTACAAGGAACGTGGTGACAACCCACTGACTCATGGGAAGATCGGGGGTGGTGCCTCGATTGCCCAGGTTGGGGCAATGAGCAGGAGGGATGAGAAATCCCCCAACGAGTCCACGGGCCCTGGGCATGATGGCAGCGCTTCTGCCATCAAAGGTGATGACCCAGGTGGGGAAACTGCTTTTTGCAGACAGATGCCAATGGCCAACCTCTGCACCCAAAATCCAGGGCATCAGTTAGGGTTCGTCTACACCCCCTCAAGGGTCCACAAACTCTGAAGGGGAACACTCTTGGCCCTGCAATAGGGGAGAGTTAACTCAGTCACATCCTGAGGTGGTCTGCCATTCTTGCTTACCTGTGTGCCCTCCACTAGCCTCCTATAGACCTTGAGGCTGTTGTCACACAACAGGAGGAAGAGCCTGAGGGCCTCACTGGTCCTGGTTTTGTCAGCGGTGTGAGGTACCTGAGAAAAAAGGAAGGATCCTTACAGTTCCCAACAGCATAAAGAGGCATCCCCCCGCCCATCCTGCTCTGCTCAGACACCTCCAGGCTGCCCAGCAGGTGCCCAGGGCTCATCCCATTTGCCATATCCCTCAGGTAATGAGGAGAACTTCCAGTCTGACTGGGAGGGCAAGGGCTGCTGAGTCAGACACTGTCTAGACTTCTATCTCCTCTTCTCATCTCCCCCTCCGCCCCTTCCAAGCCGCCCAGGAATGGATTTCCGGCTCCATCATGATCTCACCCTGCCACTCTCTCCATCAGCCTCTTCTCCTGGCTCCAAGAAAGAAAGAAGAGAGATCACCAGCCAGGCCCTGCCTCTCTCCCCAGCCCCGGGTTCTTCCAATCAGTACTGTGATGAGTGAGTCCTAGGAACAGAGGCCCCTCTGCAGGATTCGGTTCTCCACAGGGAGACTGGGGGCCTTGAAATCAGACAGAGCCTGGAAGCTCCGGATCAAGGGCCATTTCAGTGGCATCAGTGGCTGCAGGGCCCAGTGAGAGCCAGTGCCAAGAGCGGATTCATCTCTGCTTTTGCCCTTTTTCCTGTGGTATCAGCGAAAGGCTGTAGAGATGGAGGAGGGGTGGGGAGATGAAGAAAGGGAGGAGGGGAAAGGAGGGGAGGAGGGAAGGGGAGGAGCCAAAGGGGGAGGAGAGGGGAGGAGGGGAGGAGGGAAGGGGAGGGGAGGAGAAGAGGGAAGGGGGAGGGGAGGAGGGGGGGAAGGAAGAGGAGGGGAGGAGGGGAGGAGAGAAGGAGGGGAGGGGAGGAGAGGAGAGGAGGGGAGGAGAAAGGAGGAGGGAAGGAGAGGAGGAGAGGAGGGGAGGAGGGAAGGGGAGGAGGGGAGGAAGGAAGATGAGGGGAGGAGGGGAGGAGAGAAGAGGGAAGGGGAGGGGAGGAGGGGGGAAGGAAGAGGAGGGGAGGAAGGGAGGAGAGAAGGAAGGGAGGGGTGGAGAAAAGAGGAGGGAAGGAGAGGAGGGGAGGAAGGAAGAGGAGGGAAGGAGGGGAGGAGAGGAGGGGAGGGGGAAGGGGAGGAGGGGAGGAGAGGAAAGGAGGAGGGGAGGAAGGAACGAGAGGAGAGGAAGGAAGGAGGGGAGGGAAGGTAAACTCTGATGTCCAAATGCTATTGCTGCTGCTGCAGTGGGCCAGGGGAGGAAGCCGGGAGCCCTGCTAGAAAGAGTCAGGGCAGCTGAGGGGGGAAAGCAAGGAACCCAAGCCTAAAAATAAGATCCAGGAAGGCCAAGCCAGAATCCCAGAAGTTTGGGCTCTCAGAGCTCAAAGGAGCCTCACTGGCCTTAGAGTCCAAACCATGCACATTCCCCAACTCCTAGACTCCTCAATTTAATAATTACCACCCACATTCATTGAGCACCTACTACATGCCTACACTGTGCTTAGCTCTGGGAATACAAAAAGAAACCAAAGCCGGTCCTTGCTCTCAGGGACCTTCCTTGACAAGGGCTCACTGAGCCTCTGCTTTCAGACCTTCCAGGGGGACCCAAGACCTCCGGAAGCAGCCTGCTGTGCTCGGGAACAGCTCTGTGAGCAAGTTTCTGCTGACCCCAAGCCTGCATCTGCCACTTTGCAGCTGCTCTCCCCTTGCCCCTCTGGTTCTTCCCTTTCTGCCCACGTAGATCAGGATGGATCCTCCTCCCTCCCACGTTGGCAATGCTCCAGAGAGCCCAGGAGTCCCCTGCTCACCTGAGCCTTTCCTTGTCAAGAAAGATGACACATCCCAAGTCCCTCCACCCAGTCTGCCTGTGACTCAGGCTCAAGGAGCTTCACCCTCCAGCTGCCCTCCTCTGGAAGCTCCCCGACTTGCCAACAACCTTCTTAAACCAGGCCACTCCGAATGCCAACCCCAGATGTGGCCTGACTGAGGCAGTCTCACCCTCTCCCCTCCTCTGTGGATAGAGGGCTTTTCTCCATGGGACCTAAGAGCAACTAACTCCCTTCCTGCCTCCCCTTCTCTGTGCCGCTGCCCACTCATTCAGAGTTAGCAAACCACCAACTCCAGGTCTTTTCAGAACAACTCCTAGCTAGTCCTAAGCGCCTCCATTTCCTCTTGGAGCCAGGCAAGGCAGGTAAGGCTTTGTGGCTCTGTGTTCTAGCCCAAGACCGACCGATCCTGATTCTGTCCTCCAGGGTGCCAGCTGCCCCTCCCTTCCAGCTTTGTGTTGTGAGAGGGGCTTGACCAGGAGTCTCCCTCCCTCCCTCCCTTGACCAGTTGGGCAGGTTTGCTTCTCTCCCTATAGAGCATGGACATGCACCTTGTTAAGGGCACATCAATAATAGCTTCTCAGTCTTCTGATCACAGGCAGCGAACAGAGTCCTGAGATGACCTGGATCTTCACAGCCCGAAGGGGCAGCATCCAGGGCAATAATGGAATAACAGGAAAATCCAACAGACATGGGTATGCCAACACATCCAGAGGGAGTCCATGGGCGACCTTCCTGAATGCCCACCTCCCCACTAGAGGAGATGTTTTCTGGCCAGCATGATGAGTCAATCTAGTCTTCTACCCAGAGACTGGAGAGTCACTCGTGGGCAACACCAAGCTAGCATTTAGGGACCTACCTTCTGGAAGGAAAAGGAAGGTTCCTGAACAGAGTGACTCACAGAAAGGGACCTCCCGTGTGGCTCCCATAGCAGAGAGACGACAGAAGAGGAACTGAGACAGAACAATATGGGGAAAGAAGAGGAGAGGATCTTGTTAGCCCTCAACAATACAGACCCACAAGTAGAGCAGCTCTCCAGACAGAGCAGGTCTAAAGGGAAAGATGGGGTCTGGTCAGAAGTCCCCCAGTAGGCTTGTCTTCTGGGGCAGGGCTGGGAGGTGCCATCTCTGAGAAGTCTGAGAAAGACTGGGTTGGCTCCATGTGGGCAAGAAGGGTTTCACCAACAAGTCATGGGATTGTCCTGCTTTCAACCCTAAGAGTTGCTCCCCTCCAAGTACTTTTTGATTTCTGTATTTGTCTGTGGGTTCTCCTAAATCCAAAAGGCAACTGGTCATGTGTGGCTGGAGCTCAGCATATAGGAAACTAGACAGGAAAGTATTTTGAGATGTGCCCAGGATCAACCCTAGATGGGACTTAGATGCCAAATCCAATGAATATTCTGGGGGTGGCCTCCAGGACCAGACTTGGTCCAGATGAGCTCAGAGCTTGGGTAGCACTGTGCCACAGTGGATAGCATCATCGAGAAACAATGAAGATGATGTCCAGTTTCCAATTAAAATGTTCAAAAGCCAATACAGATCCTTTTGGCACTTTACTAGAAACTGCCCATCGAGCTTCAGTCAGTCAATCACCAAACACTTCTTAAGCTATTATTCTGTGCTAAGTGCTAGGGATACAGAGAAAGGCAAAAGTCAGTCCCTGCCCTTGAAAAGCTCCTAGTCTAATGAAGGAGACAAAGAGCTCTGTGCAAACAAGATCTATACAGGAATAAATGGGAGATAATCTCCTAGGGGAGGACAAGGAAAGGCAGAAGCAGAAGAGAGTGAGTATTCTGAATGTGGAGCTCTTCACCCACTTCTCACCCCATCCAATGATCTAGCTCTCACCTCTCCATATTTTCCACAGGAATACCAAGCGATACCCATGATCCTGGCTTCAGTCTCAGTAGGATTCACCCAATCTGCAGTTTCATGACCCCATCAAAGAGGAAACGCTGCAAGTCTGTGACTGGTCCTTGAGGAAGCCTGGTGCCCTTCGTGGGCACTCTCCCTGGTGTTCACTCATCCCTTTAATAATGTACAACCCCTGGGACTCTGCCCCCCCCACCCCATCCCTCATACCCAGGGACTCCAGAATATACACCCCAAGTTCAAGGCTGTCCACAGATACACATGCACTCAATGCCACAATTCACGTGCTCCCACCCATGCAATGACCTTTTCTCCAGTCTGATGGAAGACGGAATTTGATCAAAACAAAGACATTAATTTAATAGCATGGTGAGAACATTTGCAACAAAACATTCTCCTTATAAATTTAGGTCCTTCTCTCTCTCATACATATAGACCTGAGAGGAGACAGAAGAATCACATGTGAGGGATGCATGTGCTCTAGTATGCAGCATCTCTCTGGGTACATTGGCACTGGTTCCTGCTGGCACACGGTGGCTCCATTGGGCATTGCCCCACTAGCAGCACCTGAGCTGAGCACCTGAGCTGAGCATCTCAGGGAGACTGAGACCATCTCAGTCCCAGGCTGTTAGGGAATGGAGACTAAATCCTGTCCAGGGGAAGGACAAGCTGCCAGCTCTTGTCTAACAGGGTCAGGAAGCTTCCTGGGCTAGAATGAAGTCTTTTGATCTCTAGATCTGGGTAGCTACCACAACTCTGGGTGAATTCAGGGTTACTCCCTAAGATAGTCCCAAGACTCTCTGGCTTGACATGCACATGGACCTGAGGGAACAGAAAGTAAGCTAAGGAATGAAGGTCACTGGCCTCTGCCCACCCAGCTGACTTTCTATTCTTAGTTATGCATGCCTCTTAGCAGACTCAGGTACTTTATAAAACACTCAGGGTCCTACAAGTCCATCCAAGAATTTCCTCAGGAATCAAAGTCAAGTTGCCTAGCCTATAGAGACAAGCAGCAGCTCAGTGGAGTGAGTACTAGGTCTGGATTCAGGAGGATTTGAGTTCAAATCTAGCCACAGATACTTATTTGCTGTGTGACCCACTGCCTGCCTCAGTTTCCTCATCTGTAATATGAGGATAATGATAGCACCTACCTACTTTCCAGTAATTGTGAAGTTCAGATGAGATCCTTGTGAACTGCTTATCGTGGTCCCTGGAACATAGTAGGTGCCATGCAATGCTTATTCCCTTCCCTAGACTTGGCATGTTCAATCAGGACATGTGTGCTTCTCCAGGTCTGCTGTCCCCTCTCCCATCCTCCACGAGCTCCCAATACACCTGCTGGTCCTTTCAGGGCCAACTCTGCTCACCCACTCCCATCATATGTATGCACCAAAGCCGCTTTTACTCTTCCTTCCTTATCTGATACAGTCCTTTTTGATCTGCCTTGTCCAGACCTAGACAAGAAGCAATTTAAGAATGGCTCAGCTCCCCCTCCTCCCTCTCTGTTGACCTTTCCCACAGCCCCATCCACTCCATGCGATGGTCCGACCCTTCCTTGGCTCTCTCCTCACTCACTGTAATTGAAACAGGGCTGTCCATCCATCCATCCCTCTTTCCCATCTCCTGACCCAGGCCCCGAAGCACCTTGCCTGGGTTTGTAATTAGTTATTGTTCTCTTGTTTCCATCTTTGGGGACCTTTTTATTATTATTTTTACAAATACAAGAAACCATTGAAAATCTAGAAACAAGAGTTGGAGGCCCAGTCTGCTCAAGAGGCAGGACCACACTATTCCTCTCTGCCACTTGGGCCAGTTCCGAACTCATCGCCCATACCTGATTGTAGAGGAGTGAGCCCAGCCCCAAGGATCTCCCTGGTTTGGGCAGCTACTAATGAAACTTTGCTCTCTATCTGAGGGCTGGGGGTGGGGCTTCCAGGGAGCAGCTGGCCAAGAACAGAGTTAACCCTTTAGTCACCCAATGCCTGCTGTGAATCAGGGCCAGACCCCAGGGAGCTGCAGGGAAGAGGTGACCATGCTGTGAGGCAGGAGGCCAGATCTGAAGTCATGCCTCAGGAACCCTGGCAGCTAGCTACACACAAAGTGGGGTGGGGGGATTGTAACACTCTACTGCCCTTCTGAGCTGTTCCTGTGAGGTGGTACAAACTGATTGGGTAGGTGTATTTTCACAAAGCAGGAAACCACTGCGCCTGGTAGTGACAAAAACTCACAACAGGCCAGGTGGAGCCCACCAGGTTGAGCCCATGACTGAGGAATGACTGATATACAGCAGGAATCCCAGCTGGAGGGACCTGAGGGAAAGAAGACCAGCAGTGGAGGCACAATTGGAATCCAGGCTACATTGCCTGACCCATATAGGCTGATAATGTGAACTGCCCAAGGAGCAGGGCTCTGGATACCAGGGAGGGGAGACACTGGCCCAAGTCAGATGCCAAGAAGAGGGGCCTGGGAAAAGTTTCTGGTAGGGGGGTCAGAGACCAGCCAGAGTCTGAGGGTGGGCCTAGAGAGAACTGCCAAGGGCACTGAATGTCATCCAAGGTTCAGCTTCTGGCCAGCAGGGTGAGGTCTGGCTACCCTTTTAGGAGCCCAGAGAAGGAGGTTCACAGGGAAGAGTGTGGTCAGAAACCAAGGAAACTCATGGTCCTCCAAGACCTCCAAGGGGAGCCTGGATAACATTGGAGGGGAGTGTAGACCTGGAGCTGGCAGGGACTGTGGGAGTCAAAACCAAGCCCTTATTCTACAGATGAAGAAACTGAGGCCCAAGAAGATAACTTGGCCAAGGTCATATAGCCAACAAGTTCTCCTAGCCAAACCTGTCCCCGACTGAGACCCCCGCTCCCCGAATGAGACAAGGAGTCACCCACCTGGCCAGGAACCTGCTTTTGGCAGGTGTCACCTCCTTCTCTAATGCCCAAGATGAATAATGGAGAGAGGGTTAGGTCTGGAGTCACTGGACAGCCTCAACTGCCTCATCTGTGAAATGGAGCTGATACAACCTGATTGACAGGGTGGGGATGAGAACCAAGGAGAGCAGGTAGTCATGCATTTCGTACAAAGCACTTGCTAACACTCTGATATTCTTATCAGAAGCGATTCCCATCCTCCTCTCCTGCTCTGGCTTGTCCTTGGGACAACACAGCATTGGTTGGATCACCTGACATCATCCAACGAACACTTACAAATCACCTGCTGTTTGCTGGGGTCAAAAAGGCCTGCCCTCCTGGTGCTTATAGTCTAGTAACCCAGCAGCTTCTTCAAAGCAACAGCCCAGTGAGATCTCCTGTACACACGGTATTTTTAAAAGTTAATTTATTTATTTTTAGTTTTCAACATTCACTTCCATAAGTTTTAAATTTTCTCCCCCTTTGCTCTCCCCCCCAAGACATCATGTAATCTAATATAGGCTTCATGTATACATTCATATTAAACATATTTTCATATAGTCATGTTGTGTAGAAAAATTAGAACAAATGGGAGGAACCATGAGAAAGAAAAAAAACAAAACAAAACAAAAAAGAAAACAGTCTGCTTCCCTCTGTACTCAGACCCCATAGCTCTTTCTCTGGATGTGGATGGCATTTTCCATCATGAGTCCTTTGGAGTTGTTTTAGGTCCTTGCACTGTTGAGAAGGGCTAAATCCATCAAAATCACTTATCCAAGACTGTGACGGTTACTGTGTACAATGTTCTCCTGGTTCTGCTCACTTCACTTAGCATCAGCTCATATAAGTCTTCCAGATTTTTCTGAAGTCTGCCTGCTCACCATTTTTTATAGCACAATAGTATTCTATACATTCATATACCACAACCTGTTCAGTTATTCCATGGTTGATGGGCATCCCCTCAGTTTCCAGTTCTTGGCCACCACAAAAAGAGCTGCTAGAAATACTTTTTGTATGTGTGGGTCTTTTCCCCACTTCTATGATCTCTTTGGGATATAGCCCTAGCAGTAGTATTGCTTGGTCAGAGGGGATGCACATTTTTCTAGCCCTTTGGGCATAGTCCCAAATTCCTCTCCAGAATGGTTGGATCAGTTCACAACTCCACCACACAGTATTTTAAAGTGGGTTTTCCATGACAGCTTGTGTTTTTACATTACTCTGACTCCCCTTGTACTTCTCCCCTTCCTCATCGATAGGACACATTTTATTATCCCCATTTTATGGAGAATAAAAATGAGGCTGGATGTTCCCTGTCCACTCTCTTACTTTGCTGTGAACCTGCTGAGGGCTGGGGCCAGGGGGTGGCCAGGCTGGTGGTCTGCACCTACAGGTCAGTGGGAGTGGCTCACGCTAACTGCTCTGATAAATGGCGTGTGGGGCTCAACCACCCCAGGATGCCCCACCCACAAGGGCAACTACACTCTGCCTCCCCATGCCCCTGCACTTGCCAGCCTGGCATTCCACGTCCCCCCGCCCCAAGCCAGATGAGGATTCAGGCACAAGGGAAGGGAGACTTTCTTCTGTAGCAGTGCTCTTTGTTCAACAGAGTTTACACACCTCTGCCAACATCTCCTTGACCATAATCCTGGAAAGTGGGAGCCGGGAGGGGTGATTGTTCTCATCTGTCAGACCAGGAAGCTGAACCACGGCAAGATCAAGCCACTGGCCCAAGCTTCCATGAGGAGTGAATGGGGTCTGGGCCTCAGTTTCCCCATCCATAAAATGGGGAGGATGGACTTGGTGACCTTGGAGGTCCTTCCCATCACAGTCCTAGGGCTGGTGGCAAGTTATGCTCAGATGGTAAGATGGGAGAAAGCACAAGAAAAGAAATGAAACAAAAATCCTAGAATTCAAAGCTCTCAGAGGTCAAGGCCCTTAGGATGTTGTGGACAGGCAAGCTCTCGGCTGCCAGGGTCCCATGACCTCCTTCTTAGTCAGGCACTTGGACTGGGCTCAGGAAATGTCAAGGATGCAGACACCGATGGCTTTGGGATACAGAACCAGCTTCAGGTGTCTCCAGCACTCAAGGCCCAGGGCAGCCAGACCAAGAGAGAAGACCCCCAAATTCATAGGGAGTCTGGGGAAGGACCTGACAGAATCAGCGATATCACATCCCCAAATATGGGCTTAAATAGATCTCACCGGATGCTTTAGGTCCCAGTCCTGTCCAAGGGCTTCTTGGTCACTGATATCCACAATGGGTCAGCTCCCCACCCCACCCCCAGGCCCAGGCTTTAGCTCTCTTTGATTGGACAAAACTGCTACTAACAAGAATTGACATTGATCAGAGCCTGTCTGAGCCTGACAACAGCCCCAGGAGAGAGATGCTATGGCCATCCCATTTTAGAGATGAATAAACCAAGGCTCACTGACTTGACTAGGGCCACACTAAGTGCCAGAAGTGGGATTTGACCCTGGGTCTTCCTTACCCAAAGACTGGTGTTCTGTTTGTTAGGTCACTCTCTTTATAGGCCAACCACAGGAGAGAATGGTGCTCTCCCTAGAGCTGTTGGGAGTGGCTGCTGCCTTCCTTCTCAGGGTGATACCTCGAAGGGACCTCGGAGGTCACCTGGTCCTAAACTCCTGAGACCACAGGACTAGAACTGGAAGAGATGGAAGACGAAATTTAGGTCACCCCCTTCATGTTATAGATGAAGAATCTGAGCGTGGGGAGGTCACCCAGGCAGCAAGTGGCAAAAGTCATTCCCCTTTCTGCCCCTGGCCTAGACTAAAGGGACCATACTGCAAACTAGCCAATGTAGAATGGAATTGGGATTTGAGAAAACATGAACTAATTCCTGTTCCTTTCCCATAGTACCCACAGGGAAAGTGACCTCCCTGAGTTCACAGGGCTAATAAGAATGGGAGTCAAGATCTGACTCCAACCCAGACAGCTCCTGAATCTGAATCCAAAGCTCTTCCCACTACACCACAGAATGTAATAGACTCCTTTGTTTTGGTAGACTTTCTCTTGAGTAGAGCTTTTGACTCTCACATTGAAGCATTAGGGTACATACTCTTTGGAGAAGTTAATACTTTTCTATCCCATTGCCCCCTGATGCCAGGATCTGATATTTGAATATCTGACAGAAATGCCATGGGAAGGTCACAGGATCCCCTTAAAAGCACACAGGCTGTCTGGGCATAAGAGAGAAACAGTTTTATTTATAAGTTCTTCTGTAGGCTGTTCCCATATCCCTAGAGGTTCACAAACCAGTAATTTCTCAGGGCTAATACAACCCTTACCCATTTTTTGTAAACAGATCTCCCTTCCCAGCCCTATCGTGGTTTATTGTGACTTCTACAGTCATGGTTCATTCTCCCCCAGTGCTGGGGTAGTATAATTCATATCAGCCAGTCCTCCCCTATAGGTAGAGGAATTCAGGGAGAACATCCCATTGCAGGCTCCCCAGCTGTGGTCTCTCAGAACACCATGACTGTCCTTGGGGAGGGGGGAAACGTGCCTGGCAGAGAAAGGGAGAAATAGTTACACACTTTCCCTGGCAATACCCTATGCTAAGGAGAAAAAGATTCTTCACTTATGCAGGCCTAAAAATGGCCCAAGCAGGAAAAATCACCAAGCAAGGCCAAGGTCGAAAACAATGCCCAGCAAAGAGGAGCAGGTTAGGCAGCTGACCCACAGTCCAAACAGCTATTGAACATCTCTTTAATGAGGTGGATGAGGGAAGAAGTCGCACATTAAGGCCATTCCTAAACATTAACCTAAGAGGGTGGCAGAAATATCAGCAGAACAGGGAAATGGACCAGGACCCAGGGTGGCCAGAAATGTGGGCAGGAAATCACTACCTGAGCCTTTTCCAGGAGAAATCCATCACCCATTTTGGGGAAAATGGGCCCTTTCACCATGTGGGGGAGATGCAGAGCAGAAGTGCCAGGAAAGAGTGAATTTGCCAAAGTGCTATGTTCATGCCAGACTCTCTGACATCCCCCAGAATCTGCTGAGATTTCAGTGGGAACACAACATTCCCTGGAAGAGGCTTGGTCCTTCCCAAACTACTTAGTTTTGCCTTCAGCATCCCCTCTCCTCCTTGTTATATCCACCTACCCCCAAAGTATCACCTGCTACCCAGGGGCCCCAGGGGCCCCAGGGCCCCTCCTCTCAGGACCAAGGCATTTGGTGCTCCCAGGACCTGGACAGAGACAGGACCTCAGCCCTCCGGGCCCCAACCTCTCCCTCCAGGAAGAGGGGATTGGAGGTCAGAGGCAGGCAGTGACTTGCTTAGTGAGAGAGCTGGGACTTAAATCTGGGCCTCCTGACTCCCAGGCTGCCATATTTTCCACCACCAATCTCAAAACTGTCCCTAAACTCACTATGAGTAGCTACCCCTATCTATCCCACCCCCCTTTCAAACACACAAACACATGGGCACACATGTACACACTTCATGCTGTGGGAAAGCCCTCAGGTCTCATGCAGGAGTCCTATTTTATTTTATTTTTTCACATTCCTATTTAAAGTTTTGAGTTCCAAATTCTATCCCTCCCTCCCCTCCCCTTCCCTGAGATGGTAAGCAATCAGATATAGGTTATACATGGGCAGTAAAGTACAACATTTCCATTAGTCAGTTTGTACAAGAAAACTTGAATAAAATAAGAAAGTGAAAGTGAAAACTAGACTGCTTCAGTCTCTATTTGGTCAATATCAGTTCTTTGTCTGAAGGCAGATAGCATGCTTCATCACCGTCCTTGGGGTTTGTCTTGAACCACTGAACTGCTGAGAGTAGCTAAGTCATTCACAGCTGATCATTGCTACAATGTTGCTGTTGGTGCATACAATGTTCTCCTGGTTCTCACTTCACTCAGCATCAGTTCATATAAGTGTTTCCAGGTTTTTCTGAAAACATCTTGCTTGTCATTTTTTACAGCACAATAATATTCCATTATAATCATATCCCGAAGCTTGTTCAGCCATTCCCCAGTTTATGGGTGTCCCTTTGGTTTCTAATTCTTAGCCACCACACAAAGAGCTTCTATAAATACTTTTGTACAAATAGGTCCATTTCCCTTTTTCATTATCTTTGACATACAGACTTTGCAGTAGTATTGCTGGAACAGAGGGTATGCACAGTTTTATAGCTCTTATTCCAAATTGTTCCAAATTGCTCTCCAGAATGGTTGGATCAGTTCACAACTCCACCAACAATGCATCAGTTCAGGACCTATATTTTATAGGTGAAGAGGTCTTGTAACATGGCGGCACAGATTCAAAGCCATATCTCCCACTGGATATTCAGAGCTCTTGACTCCAGCTGCTTCTCACAAGTTTGGAAGAGAAACTCAAACAGGGGATTGGGATGGTCTGAGTGCTAAAATATAAATGATTGTTTTGACAAATAAAAAAGCATTTACCAAGCACCTACTCTGTGTCAAGCACTGTGTGAGGTGCTCAGAATGCAAGAGGGAAAATGAATCCAGACCCACTCACAAGGAACTGACAGACTAAGAGAGAAGACAACAAGGGAATCTTTATGAACATACAGGAGAAATCTAAAGAGAACACATGTAAACACATCAGAAGTAGGTCAGTAAAAGGGAGGCTGGGGAGGAAGGCACCAGCAGGTGGGGGAGGGTGTCAGCAAGACTCCACCCAAAGCTGGTGGCTGAGCTGTATCTCTGAGGCAGGAAGGCAGGATGCCCTGTGTGGGGGACAGCACACACGGTTTTTAGAGGCAGGTATTTATGAAATGCAAATTGCCTTGTGTATGCTGTGTCCACATCTATGGAGACCTCTCAAAGTCAGCACACCCAGAAGAGGTGTCCCTTCTCCCCAAAGCCCTCCCCTCTTCAGAACATCCCAGGGGCAATATCCACACAAAGTTAACCAATAACACACTGACTGAGAAATGTCAAACACATGCATGGCTGAGTCATGTGGCTTTGTTAAGAAGAGGACACTGCCACCAGAAAGGGCAGCTTCTGTCTGAATGCTCTTGAAAACAAATATGAGAAAAACAATAAAAACACATCATAATGATAATAAATGCTTACAACCTAGTGTTAGGATGTAAGTAATTGTGTTATTGTGACATGTTGTATTATAGAATGATCTGAATGTGTAATAATAATATCCAAACACCAGGATCATAAGCAGGCATATTACTGTTCACAAGTATGCATAGATGAATATAGAATAACATATTATATATCGTGATATACTTGTCACATTATGATGTGTTCAGACTCTTTGGCTCCCCTTCCAGTTCCCTTATCCAGCCATGCCACAGTCTGGGGTTTCCTAAACAGAAAAGATGCCAGCAGGCCATTGGCCTGGTCCAGGACATGCCCTATCAGGAGGTGACACTACAGGACATTGCTCTGGCCTGGCCCCTTGGGGAAGTCCTCTCCAAACTCCATTTCACTTGATTATCACAAGGCAAAGGTAGAAACTGTCACTGCAGCTACAAACGTTTGACACCTACCGTACCCCCAGCAATCCCTGCTTTGATGGGCAGAATTTAGCCCATTCTCCCTTAAGTTAAGAGTTAAGAGATGACAATGCCTCTACTACAAATACAAATCCTGGTACTTATAGTAGAAACAAAATGAGTTTCTATTTTGAATTCCCTAAATAAACTGTAGTGGATCTGAGGCTTGATTCAAGTCTGTGAAGCAGGTCCCATTGCTGTTCCCATTTTGTGGATGATGGAACTGAGGTTCGTGGAGAATAGGGAAGCTGCCCACAGGCAGTGAGGGCTGGAGGAGGGATTTGGCCCCATGCCCTCCCTAGGTGCACGGCTCCTTCCCTGTTTCAGGCTTCCTCTCCACGGGAAGGTGACTGAGAGGCTCTTTCACCAGGACTTTATTTAGCCAGAAAGAGTTGATCCCACTTGGCTGAGCCCTCTTAAGGAGGTTTTCAGGAAGAGATGGCACCTGCTGGGATGAGACCTGCAGGGACTGGCAGAGGGTGGAGCCAGGGAGGTGCTCTCGGGACTCCCGTCAGCATCGCTGGCCATCCCAGCCAAGAAGGATGTCCCCACTCAGGCTAAGGTGTCTCCCACCCCATCCTCCCCCCACTATCTCAGGCCCTGCCTGTGCAGCAAGGTGTGGCTGCTGTGATGAAGGCCTGCCAGTGCCTGGAATACAAGGCTTCAGAGACTGCACCAGACTTTCTGCCACCAGCAGCCCAGCAGAGATGCTCCCCCTACACTTCCCACATTAAGGCCCTCAGTATCTGAGCCTCAGTTTCCTTATCTGTAAAATGGGACTAATACTGCCCCCTTGTCTTTCCTACGTATCCCTCAGCTTGCTTTTCCTCCTCTTCTCCTTCCTCCTCCCATCCCTTTTAGGCCTGCCTTCCCTGTTCTTTTAAGCCTGGCCTCCTTTGTACCTAAATGCCATAAAGAAATGCCATCTCCTGCTCCTAGTGACCATGCCATCCAATTTCATGCCATGCTAAATCTGTCTTTGGGTGACCTGTGTCCTTGCTACCAGCCAGTGCTGGAGACGACTGAGAGCTGGCCAGAGGTTTTAGATCTGGAAGGGACCAACCTCACCTCAGTTGCTTTGAAGCCAGACCACCGGGGCCAGACAGGGCTTTTGGCCTTTCTTTTCATCCCTAGCACTTAGCACAGCACAGGGTACACAGTAGGTGTTTAATAAATGCTTGTTGACTGTTTTTCTAATGGAGAAAATGGATACAAGGAACCTAATCAGAGCGTGAACTTAGAAAGGGCTAGAAGAGACTGCAAACTTCCACAAAGCCTTTATTAAGCACCTAGCATATGCTTGGCACAAGATCAAACTTAGCCCAAGCTCTTCACATCACAAATGGGGAAACTGAGGCCTGGAGAGGGACTGTGCTTGGCCCAAAGTCACAGTGGTAGCCAAAGCAGCCTCAAAGGGGCTCAAACCTAAGACTTCTGGTTCTAAACGCTCTCCCCACTCTGCCCCCAAATCCCACTGTGATGGCCCCAAACTTTTCTGTGACTTGGCAGCCACTGGAGCTGAGCTGTGGGAAAGCAGATTTTGAAGACGCAGCAGAAAGCTGGAACCCCACCCCCCTGGGCCTTTGGCCTTAGTCCTGGCCTTCTGATCCTCTGGTCTCCTGAATTGCAGGCCCAGGCCCAGCCCCTGGCCTTTCTGACCCTCAGTTAGCCCCAGGGCCCAGGGCTGGTGGGTCTCAGGAACAGCAGAGAAGTTTCAGCTCCCTCTTCTCTCTAGGAATGTGCATGCTTTGCAGCCTCTGCCTACATCTGCAGTCAAGTCTGCCTCCCCTGGACCTGACACCAGGATATCAAGAGCATCCTCCAGGGAGGGAGGGATACAGAAATCCTGGCTTCAGCCTCCATCCCTCTCCTTCCCACTCCCCCAAGATTCAGGGCCACCATTCAAGGGGAAGCAGGTTTCTAGGCCCACGGGAGAGAAGGGGCTGGAGCTGGAACCAGACTTCCCCAGCTTCCCCTTCCTCCTTTTTCCTCACCTTTCATCCACCTCCCCACATTTACCCCCACCCACTGCAGAGACTCACCTGAGGGTGGGTGGGATCTGGGCCCACAGGCACTGAACAACATGTGTGGTCAGACTGTACATGACCCACCTCCCTCCTGTGGTGAGGAGTCCTATGCCAGAGGGCCTGGCCTCGGGCCTGCGAGGATTCCGGGGACTTTTTGTAAGGGAAAGTGGGAGGTGAAAGCTGGGGCCTAAAGAATCCATCAGCCTCAGCAATCACCTGCTGCCACTCCCCCTCACAAGGACAGGGCCTTCCTCTTGGAGTCACTCCTGGCTCTTTCGCTCCCCGGGGTGGCCAGAGCTTCTGACCGAGGTCGCCATCTGGGTTCTTGCACATAATGGCAGGGATAGGCTGAAGCTACAAGGACCATCAAGCCGCTCACAATGCCATAAGGGAGCAAGCGCCATAGTCGCGGGCAGCCCCGCCACCCCAGCCAGGCCCGCTCTTTGAGCTGAACCCGCTATCCACCCATGGAAGAGGGTGCCTTTGAAGAGGGAATGGAACTTCAGGCCACACCTTCTCCAGCCTCAGTCCCCTCATCTGATGCTTGTGGAGGAGCCTGAAGAACACACCAGGCCTGGGGTCTTCTCTGAAAAGAGAATGTGCCAAGAGCATTCACCATAAAAAAGACATTTTAAACAATGCAAGTGTAAATGGAGTAGGCATAATGGAGGGTGTTCCTAAGCCCACCAAGGATGGAAAGGAAGGAAAGGAAGCCCAGAGCAGCTCCATCATTGAAAGGCCAATGAGCCCAAAGTCCTCACTGGGAAGCCACTGGAGGCAGGGAACTAGGGGAAGAGGCACAGACCCTTTCAGAGGGGTGACAGGCACACAGGTCCCGGGGGAGGGAGCAGAGAGCAGCTGCCACCAGAGTGGCCTTGGCACCCCTGACCAACGCGGGCATGTGGCAGATGTGTTCCTCTTGGGGAGGGAGGAGGCCAAGGATGCAGCTGGTGGCCGGCCTGGCTGCGTTAGAGAATGCACAGGGGAAGTAACAGGGAATCAGCCTGGGAAAAGGTAAGTAGAAGGCCTTCAATGCCAGGTTGAAGACCTTGAATGTTATCCTAGGGGGAACAGGGAAGCCGCTGGAGATGCGAGTGCCCCCCCGCCCCACGCTGATCCTTCCAAGGCCACGCTCTGCTTTGCCAGGAAGATTTCCTATGATCTCTTCTGGAGGAAGGGCCAAGAGACTAAAGGTCAAGCTGGCCACCTCCTGTGCATCAGCTGGTGTCTTCCGCCTCCTTTTTCTCAGGTTCTATGACAGGGAGTCCCCTCAGCAACAGATGCCTGAGCCCAAATACATCCTCCTCATGTCCCTCCTCCATCCTCTCTTCTCTACCCCTCCCCCATGCTCCTCTCTGCCTACCCTGACCTTGACCCCATTCCCCCACCTTGCCTTTCCTCTCCCACTCTCTCCTTCTCCTCCCCTTCCAGAGGCCATTTCCCCCCTCTCATTCTCTGTGAAGCACAGTGCACCCTCTGGGGGATCCCCTTTTTTCTTTCTTGGTCAGTCATGGGCACCTGGGCATACTTCCAAAGGGCAGGGCTAGAATAAAGTCTAAGAAGGCTCTGGTTTGGGGATCAGAGGACTTTGGAAGTGAGGCCCATTTAAAGCAGAAGATGGTGAATCTAACAAATGCTTGAGAGGGGCACAGGTCATTTTTCAGGAGGCAGAAACCTGGAAAGTAAGAGGCCACCCAACAGTTGAGGAAAGGCCGGATAAATGGTGATGGCAAAGCTTTGTGCAGTCAGATGAAAACCCAGGACTTGAGAGAGACATGAAAGGATGTTGGGATGTGATGCAGTGGAGACTGTGAACCATCAGGACAAAGGAAACCAGGACCTCACATTCTCAAAATGAACCAAGCTGATGGCGCCAGGAGGGGAGCAGCAATACCTCGGGGAGCTGTGAGGACCCCAACCCCCCTGACCCTCCTGATCCCTCAGCGACCCCCACCTCATCCACAGAGGATGGAGCTAGGCCACCAAAGGAGGCAGAGACCATGTGGTCCTTGGCCACTGAGGTAGACTGCTGGGCTTGACTACGGATATTTGTTACAAAGAATTTTTCTTTTCTATTTTTTCAGTAGGGGCTGAGGTGGGGGGGCGTGGGGGAGGGGGGGTGTGGGGGAGGGGGGGGCGTGGACAGAAAATAGATTTCTATTTAACAAGAAACTTTAAACATAGGGAGGTTGGGGTGGGGATAGGGTCCATATGTGGAATATTGTTTGTACTTCCCAGTGAGGTCAGGGGGTGGGTGGTTCTGATTGTTTTATGTTGTTTCAAGACAGCTCTCTTGTGGGGTGGGGGAGAATATGGAAATATTTGTAGTATGAACAGCAAACACATCAAAAGCAAAGAAATGGGAGTGCAGCAGACTTCTGTCCACATCATGTACATGCATATAACTGAATGATCCTGCACTATAAGGTAAGAATCACGCATGTGGTGGTTATAGAGAAACATGGGAAGATGTCTATGAATAGATGCAGAATGAAGTTAGACCAGGAACACAATGACTGCAGCCCTATGAACAGAATGCATCAAAAAGGGAAAATGAATGCTGTGTAAATAAATGTACTTTTGGTTAACCCTGGTCCCAAAGAAGGGACAGGGAAATGTGTCTCCTTGAAATCTATGCGGAGGTGGAGGCCAATGTTACTGTTAGACCTGGCCGATGTGTTTCCCATTCTTGGGGTCTTTCTCTTTTTCTTGTATCGTTACAGGGGATGGCTCACTGCTTAAGAGAGAGGAAGAGGATGAATAAAACTTTCTAAGGAAGGAATAAGCACTTATGGTTAACTCAATGAGTAGAAAGAAACTGAATGAAGGGGAAGGAAATGTGCATCAGCCTCCAGGATTCTGCAGCTCTCCAGCTGCTCCTCATCTCAGCCCTGGGGGGAGAGGGAACACAGAGCCAGTAGAAAGCCAAGACTCCTCTCAGGGACTTCCAAAGGTTCCTGGTGTTTCTCCGTGGCTGCAGATGTGGGTCAGGACAGAACAGAATTGGGTTAGAGAGGGGATGACTCTGTCCTGAGCCATGCGTCAGCACCAAAGCCAGCAGCCTGCCCGGAAATGAGCCCAAAGGACTGGGGATTGGGAAGTCTCAGCGCACAGCAGGCACAAGCCTGCTCCATTCAGGCCACCCCAGCAGGAGGCCCGCCTGGGCTGTTTTCTGCCGAGCAGGGGCGGATTTCATATCTGCAGACAATGATTCTTTGGGGACTCACCTGCTTGCTTTGATGAATATATTTTTGTTCTTTAAGTAAAGAGAAAATCATGCCAGGGGAATGAGTAATCCTGAAAGTAATAAGACACAGAAATCAAAGCCAGTCCTGTACAGTTCCCATCAGAAACACATCACTTTCCAGCCCCGAAGGGAAAACAAGCTTTCCATCACTCCCACTCTCCAAGCATGAAGGATGAAGGATGGTGTGGATTGGGAAAGGCTCCCACTCCCACCTTCCTTTCCCTTCTTGCTATTCCATACCCTAAAGAATTCTCCACAGTGACCACAGCCCACAGGTAGTGTCTACAAGCCTCCAACCTCTTCAGCCTGTCTGGAGTTGGGCTGCCTCTACTCCCCCCAGCTCCTCCTCATTCCTACTACTCAGCCTCAGTGACCATGATGAGCCAGGGGAGACCCCACCCTTTAGGGGATCCAGCCTATGGGGAGGTCTCCATTTCACATACCCTGGGCTGTGACCTCCCTCTTCAGGACCAGGGCTCCTTCCCCTTAGACCTCCTCCACAATGTCCACTCCATTTTCCCATCGTCCCATCCCTGCTTGGACTCCATAAAAATTCAAACTCCTGGCAGCTTCTTAATTTTGGTCCAACTGGTCAAGTCACCAGCCCTTAAAGACTGGGAGGCTGAGTGGCAGAGCACACTGCTCCCAAGGCTTCCAACAGGTGGTACAAAGGTGCCCCAGGATATGGATTTAGATGCCTGGGCTGGTACTTCAGTCCTTCACCTGCCATGACCAGCCTGGATCTCTGACCTCCATTTTTTCACAGCAGGAATCTGGGTATTCTTGCCCACAGGGTCTGTCCCTCTCTAGGCTTTAAGACCAACCAGGTCCCAGTGTTAGGGAAACCCAGAAGCCCTCAGGAGGATGGAAAGGTAGGCAGGAATCTTCAAGGAGAAAGGCCACAAGGAAAAAGCATGGCCATCAGCATGGGTCCTGCACTGCAGCAGACAAATGCAGTCTCTTATGAAAGCCCTGGTCAGGCCACCAGCTCCTCCAAGGGGAGATGGAGCCACCCAAAGGAGGAAAGGCTGCCAGTCCAGAGGGCCAGTGAATTCCTGGAACTGAGGAGCCATTTAAGAGATAGGGACCAGCTGTGGCCCCATGGGTTCCTCAGTTAACCCATATGGACTTTGATCTTGAGGGCTCTGGTTTCCTTGCAGACAGGAAGGGAGCACCCACACTGTGTCCTCTGAACTCCTGGGTGTCAGGCTGACTTTAGACCAACAAGAGTTTGGGGAGTTGGCGGAGAAGGACTGAGAAGGAACACACAGGCTCAGCTCGCAGTGGTTACATCACTGTATTTATTTTTCCTTTTTTCCCTACTGTCATGATTTAAGAACTGCAGATAGCCATGCTTCATCTGGGGGTACAAAAGCTCCATGCTAGTCCAGTAGGAAGGACAGGAAGAGGGGCAGAGCTGTTTCAGGGGATGGCTCTGATTGGGGAAACCCCACAGGTGAAAGCTTGAGACAAATGGGAGGTGGTGCCCTGACCTCCAAAGGAGAAGAGCTAGGAGACAGAGGGAGCCAGCTCTCCGAGAGCCGAGGAGAGCTTGGCAGTTTCCCCAGAACTCTCTCTCTCTGGTGTTGGGTGGAACATGTCTTGCTGGGAATAAGATTGTGCCTGATAACACTGGCTCTGGAACTGAAGGACCAAAGCCCTGAACAGCAGCGTTCCCTTGTGGTTAGACAAAGCCACACACTTAAAAGGATGGAGAAAAGAGCCCAGGACAGGAAATGAAAGGTCAGCAAGCCCACTAGATAGTGCTAGGATCTTGGGCCATTCACTCTCCACTCTCTCTAAACCTCAGTTTCCTCGAATGTCAAGTGTCAGAGTTGGGTGGGATGGATCTGGCGTCCTAGAATTCAGGATCTCTGCAGTGGAGTCAGCCTCAGGCCAAGGAGGTCTGAGTCCCAGTTCCAGAACTACCGCACCACACCCAGACTTCTAGGCTGCTGGTCCTTCAAGTGAGGGGAAGGAAGACGTCAAAGCTGCATGCCCAGTGAGCCACTGAGAGCTCACATTTCTGCAGCCTTCCCGGGTTCATGCACATGACATTATTTGATCTTTATAATCACCCTCAGAGGTGGCTGCTATCAGGATCCCTGTTTTACACAGGGAGCACCGAGGCAACAGATCTCCATGGCCCCCAGCTCTTTCCAGCCTGGGACACACCAGCAAAAGCAGGGAGCTGTCCAACATCTGAAGCTTGAGCTGGGTGGGCTCCTTGGACTTGGGAGGGTTGGTCTTGGCACCAAGCAGATGCTGGTGTCCTATTTGCTATTGGAGCAATTCAAATTGGAGGGATATGGGATGTGGGCATAGAGAGCTAGCCTCAGAGCTGAGCCAGGAAGATGAGTTCAAGTCTTGCCCATGGCATATATTACCTGTGTGACCCTGAGCAAGTCACAGTTTCTGTGCCCCCCAGGGAACTCTTAAAGATTGCAGAGAAATGCCAACTTGCACTGGCAGAGGGAATTCCCCACCAGGATTCCCACAAACCAATGAAATCACAAGTCCAGTTCCTCTCCCCGTCTCCATCCCCATTTTGTTTATACCAATCCGTCAACAAGTATTTATTAAGCACCAGGCTCTGGGGAAGCCAGTGGAAAGGCAAGGAGCTTACATGCCAGTGGGAGAAGCAACATGTATGTGACTAGAGACATAGATATACATATGGAGGAAATGGAAGGTAGTGTGAAACAGGAAAGGGGGAGTGGTGAATGGCAGGTGTGTGTGTGTGGGGGGCTTCCTACAGAAAGAGGCAGCCGAGCTGGGCTCAGACTCAGTTCTGCGGGCCCCTGACTGATCACAAACTTGCCTGCTTTTCCCTGGATGTACAGATGCTGTCACATTGCCAGTCTATGCTGGCTCCCTGCACACACACCTGAGATCAGCCCATCCCTCCCCCACCAGCTCATGCTGATGGTGCCCATGGCCATATCAATCTTTCCATTTGCTGCACTAAAGAACAAACTATATTCCTATGGAATTGGAAACCATGACAGGAAAGCCAACTGGATTCTCCAACACTGGGGTCCTTTGATGGAGAATAATAAGGGCATTGGGGAGCAGGGCAGGTGGGGTCCTGGAAAGAGAGAGGTCAAGTAGGACTGGAATCAAGAAAGAACTGCTACTAAGACTGTGGGCCCAGAACAGATGAGGAGGAGCACAAAGCTCATGAAAAGTAGGAAAACAGATGCAGAACAATACCAATAACTAAAAAAATCCACCAACACCCTGAACATGAACTTGAGTCTACTTCTGGAAACAATGACAGAAAAGGTATTGGGCGCATCGAGAAGAAAGCTTTACTTTTCTAAAGGGGAGGTACAAAAGGAAGCCAGAATCATTTCTGAATAGGGAGCAGAAGTCAGAGGTCTGGTAAAGAACCAAAGGGAAGGGAGGCATCTGCAGAATTAGAAGATCCCACGCTCCCGAGTGCTTAGAGCAGCCCAAGAGGGAAACGTGGCCACCACCCTAAATGGAACAGCATCATAACTGTGATGAAGGATTCCGAAGGAAAGCCAACAGCAGGGCATAGACAGGAGTTTGGGAGGCCTACTGAAGCCCCAGCCTTACAAGCTGTAGCACCTCGGACAAGTCACCACCCCTCTCATTGTGTCAGGCTCTTCATCTGAAAACTGAGGGCCACAAGCCCTGCCCTGCCTGTCTCGTGTGGTTCTTGTGAGATGGGGCTTCCTTTCAAGCACCCACAGAGCTCAGTTCTCATGCCTGGTCAGTCTGAAAGGCTCATCAGTGCCTTGGGAAGAGACGTGTGTGCACATTCACCAAATTCCACAATACTCTACACATATAACTCATCAGACCCTGGAAAGGCAGATGCTATTATTACCCTCACTTTACAGTTGGGGAAACTGAGGCACAAAGAGGTTAGGTCACTTGCCCAGAGTCACACAGCTAATAAGTGTCTGAGACCACATCTGAATTCAGGTTCCACACTCCATGCCCCATGCCATAGAGAAAGCCTGTGAAGTTGAAAGGGAGAACTAATGTTTTGGATGGCAGCACTGAGGTCCACAAAGATCATGACAGACTAGAATGACAGGCAAAATCTAGGATGGAAGCAAAGGGCATAAATGCATGCTCCTATACTTGGGATAAAAAAAATCAACTGTATGAGTAAGACAAGGCAGGGCTTAATGACAGGCTCTGTGAAGAATGGCAGGGAAGCCCAGCCCAGCTTGAGCCAAGCATGCATCGTGGCGGCCGCAAGAGCCAGTGTGAATTTGGGCTGCGGTAACAGAAGTCTCCTGAGTGTCCAGCACCGACAGACAATGGTCCCGCTGGCTCTGCCCCAACCACGCCACACGATGCCAGTGTCCAGCACAGACAGGCGACAGTCCTGCTGGCCTCTGCCTTGATCCTGACTTGAAGTGCTGCATTCATTCTAGGGAACCACATTTCAGGAGGGGCACTGGAATTTAATATGGATACCTAGGACTGCTGGGCCACAGCTAAAGGAGGGCAGAGTCAGGGGGAAAGAAGTGGGCAGCGTTGACCTTGGAGAAGACTTGGAGAAGAGAAGGCTGTCCTGAGATACTGGAAAGGACTCAAAAGGCAAGTATGTACTGATCACTTGTCACAGCCAGGTGGCCAGTGGGGACTGCTTCTGCGGTTCCCAGAGGTCAGAACAAAGACGTACAGGTGCAAGCAGAAGGAAGCCAGCTTCAGCTTGAGATGAAGAGCTTTTCCTGCCACATTAGATTTGTCCAAAAATGGAAAGAGCAGCCTAGACCTAAAGTAGCTTCCCCTTCACCGAAAGCTGGAGTCTGAACACTGAGCCATCACCTAGCCTGGCCCCTGGAACATTCAGGAGCTTGCAGGGATTTGCCACTTGGGGCCATCAGAAAACAGGACTGATTTGATCTTTGTGCCTAGAGCACAAGGGGGAGGGGCCTGAGTGACAACCCCCCCACCCCGAGAACGAGAGGAGGTCCTCTGCCAGGCCCAGCTCTCTCTAGCCACCCTGCACCCAGATAGTACAGGTTAGAACCAACCACGGCCATATTTCAGGTGCTGCTCCTGGACTGGCTTGTAGTCCATCAGGAGGCTTTTCAGAAGCTACACTTACCTTTCAAGCCTTAGGGAAAGAAACCTGTCCCAGTTACTTCAGGAGCCCAAAAGCCAAGGAGGGTGGCTGCCCAGTGAGCCTGGGAGCCCCAACAAGCTTGGCTGGGGATGTGTGAGGTAGAGCACTGTCACAAAATGATTTAGCTACAGCTCATTCTCTTACTGATTGCACCACATCCCAGGGGATGCCTTTGCCTGCAACAGGGGGCTGGGAGGTGTCTCAGAAGCTCAGGTGAGGGCTGGTAGCAAATCCCTCCAAGCTTCTGAATAATGTGACGTGGGACCAAGAGGGAAGCTCATGATCCAGATGATCGGTCAGCCAGTTTACTGCAAGAGGAAAGTGATCACTGCACTGAGCCTCCCTGCCCCCAAGCCCATCCCATCCCAAAGGCTGAAGGCAATGCATGGGATGAGGGGCACTGGGCCAAGCCCTGCACTGGGAGCTGCCTCCGCCACTGACCATGCCAGGTGAGTGCCACAGACTGGCGGATGAAAAGTTCAGTAGCCACTCAGGCTGGGTCTGAAGTCCATCTCTGGTGGAGCCCCCAACGAGTATCATGGGCAACTCCTTCAGAATCTGTATAGCTTTGGCTCCCCTTGGTGTCCAAGACAAGTTCTCTTAGCACTCAGGGTATGCAGAAAGACATGGAGGAGGAGGAGGAGGAGGAGGAGGAGGCAGACACCCAGGCAGCTGGGACATGGCCAACATGGCCCACGATGGAAGACAGGCCCAAGAAATGGCCGTGCCCACATGCCACACGGTATCCCAGGGTGGTTAAAATGACAAACATGGAGATACCCCAGATTAAGGCAGAAAAGCTGAAATACATGAAGACAGCTCCAGACTGAGATCAACCAAGACCAAAGGTCAAGGGACAGGGACACCAGAGCAGCTGTGCTGTGTCTAAGAAAAAGCTGGGGGGCAGCTAGGTGGCGCAGTGAATAGAGCGCTGGCCCTGGAGTCAGAAGGACCTGAGTTCGGAGCCGGCCTCCCACACTTAATCCACACAAACAAAAACCTAGCCGTGTAACCTTGGGCAAGTCACTTAACCCCAATTGCCCTAAAGGGGCGGCTAGGTGGCTCAGTGAGTAAGAGTGCCGGCCTCGGAGTTGGGATGACCCGAGATCAGATCCGGCCTCAGAAAATGAGCACCCACGCATAAATAATGACTAGCCGTGTAACCTTGAGCAAGTTACTTAACCCCAATTGCTTAAAAAAAAAGAAGAAGGAGGAGAAAAAGCTGGCAACCTGGCTCTTTTGATAGAATTGCTCTTTTTTTCTTTTTCTTTTTTTTGCTTTTTAGAGAGGGGTAGGTAGGGCAACTGGGGTTAAGTGACTTGTCCAAGGTCACATGACTAGTTTTGTGGTAAGTGTCTGAGGCCAGATTTGAACTCAGGTCCTCCTGACTCCAGGGCCGGGGCTCTATTCACTGCGCCACCTAGCTGCCCAATAGAATTGCTTTTCTTTTGAAATAAAAACATAAATCAATCAAATGGAGGGTTTGATTTAGAGACTGAAGCCCTATTTGATTTACTGTCATCTCCCTCAGACTTTGTACTAGCCTCTAGATTAGCCTCCCTGTCCCCACTCTCTTCCCTCTCCAATCTGGCCTCCCCTCAGCTGCTCAATGGAGATCACCAAAGCTCAGGTGTTGGGCCCTTGTTTGAGAAGGTACCAGCCCTTGGTCAAACACCAGCTCCCCTGTTGACCAGTTACAGCCCTTCATGGTCTGGGAGCCGTGACTACTCTAGGCTTCTTACACGTTACTCCCTCCTAGGTACCCTGGTCCCAATTCTTCTTTCCACACATCACATTGCATCTGCTTTCACATATTACCCAGTATGCTTCATGGTTGGGATGCCATGGATCACCATGCCATTGCTGCCCCTTGGCATCCCCAGGCTCCTTTCTGTCTCAGCACAAATGCCACCTCTGGCAAGAAGCCTTTGCTGGTTTCCACAGCTAATACTGGGTCTTCTCCAGTATTATACATATATACACATAGATGTGTGTGTGTTTATATAAACAGATAGACATCTACATCTATATCTATCAACTAGGTGGCACAGAGGATAGAGTTGAGCCTGGAGTCAGGAAGATCTGAGTTCAAATCCAGCCTCAGATAGTCAGTAGCTGGGTGACCTTGGCCAAGTCACTTCACCATGTTTGCCTCAGTTTCCTCATCTGTAAAATGATCTGGAGGAGGAAATGGCAAAATACTTCAGGATCTCTGCCAAGAAAATCCCAAAAGGGGTCATAGAGTCAGGCATGACTGAAACAACAAAACAATCTATCTATCTATCTATCTATCTATCTATCTATCTATCTATCTTTCTATCTATCTATCTATCATCCATCTAGCCCATCTATCTTTCCATTTATCTAACACTTATCTGACACATGTTGCATCACCCAGGGAATGCAAGGTCATGGAGGGCAATGGCTGCTCCCTCTTTGCCTTCATATCCCGGCTATTCACAGTATAGTGATTTATTAAGCACACAGCAGGTGATTAATAAATGCTTGTTGAATTGAATATGTTTGGCTGTTTAAAATTTTTATATTTATTGAAAAATATGCAAACTCGAATAATAACAATAATAAGCATTTATTAAGCACCTACTATATAGAAGGAATGCAGGAGCCAACAGTCCCAGCACCGTGGTTCAGATCCCTGAATGCCAATGAGAGATTATCTGTTGAGGGTGAGAGCAGAACAGGGGTATCCAAGCAGCCCAGAGTTGTCCTTCCCTCCTTCCATCCAGCCCCACATGCCCTTCTGCTCTGCAGCCCCACAGGCAGGCATCCAGGAGCCCTGGGTGAGAGCAGAGCTATGCCCAGAGTGCCAGATGCAAGCGATCTGCACCGTTATGGAGGGAGGCAGAGGCCCCTCCAGCTTCCTAATGACCCAAAAGGATGAGGGGCACAGAGACATGTTAGTCCCCTCCTGCTCATCACCCAGCAGACCCAAGGGGGCTGATTCTCACAGCAGCTGAGAGCAGAGGTGACAGTGAAAGCAATGGTTTCTTTGCCCGTCTGCCGCAGCAGGGGCTGCTTCCCTTTTAGGAGGCTCCCAGGAAGCTGGGCTGAAACAGAGAGCAATGGGAAAGGGAGGGGGGACCATGCCGAGGTAACTTTGGGCTGGGCCAGCCTGGGAGTCACAGGGATGAAAGGGAGGCAGCCAGGTGCCCTCTGGGAGCCCAAGGGCAGGTTGGCAGGATGTAGGCGTTGGCATACAGTCACACCACACCGTACCCCCAGCCCACAGGCCCACTGAGGCTGCCACATCAGTCTGAATGGGGGAAAGGAGAAATTGGGGCATTTCTTTAAGAGAAGGGAACAGAATCATGTGTTTTCACACACAGCTGAACTCACTTAGGTTAATGTGGTGTGGCCCAGAAGGCTTCCAAAGGCTGCTTTATAACCCAAGAGATGGGGGACTGGCGGGCAGCATATCTGTCTTTCAGTATAAAGTGAATGAAACGATCTTGTTCTCTACCACGTTGCAGAGAAGCCCCCTGTAAGTGCATTCATACCATCCATGCAGAATGGGTAAAAGGCAGCATTCAGCCCGGGCCTGTAAGCCAAGGGGGCCTGAGTCTGGCTCACCAAGTACAAGCAGCCAGTGGCTGGTGCTTCTCTGGGAAACCAACAAGGAGCTCAAGTCCAGGGTTTCCTTCCCATGTCAGGAGCAGACTCCCCAGGTCACAACTGGAAAGTCTGTGCCCATACCTCTGGATTGGCGCCTGCCATGGCCCCCACAAAGGCTAAGGGCTCTGGTTCAGAGCTCAAGCTTCCCACAGTCCCAACACAATCAACGGAGGAGGACAGGTTCTTTCCACTGAATTTATTAAGCTCTGGACCTGAGCCCTCATGCAGTTAAAAACGACGCTTGGAATAGACAGCATCGAACGATGTGCTGGCCACGACTAGGTTCTAGCTCCCCATGGGCAAACATACACATCAACACAGAAGGGAGAAATCTCTGGCATGCCCCTCCTCCCCCAGCCCAGTGACTCCCCTGGGCTCTACACAATGGAAAAGCTAACAGGATAGAGGTGAACATGGGCACTGACCTCCTGGGGCAGGCCAGCTACTTACAAGGTCTGAAGACGAGCAATGAGGCCTGGCACAGCCTGGCCTTCGGGAAGTGTGGGCACCGCCACAGCAGTCACCTGCATGAGCTCCACTAACAGCTGCCTTTGGCTCAGCCTCAGAGAAGCCGCTTCTCTCAGCCGGCCTTCAGGGTTGGACATGTGTCCTGGAGGATGTGCCCGGGATGCCGACCCAAAGACTCTCCTTTGCCGGAGTGCTCAGTCTTCATCTAATGGCAGGACAAGGTTTCTCAGAGCCAGATAATGGTGAACAGAGAGCATGAGCAGGAAGGCCAATGCCCTGGCAGATGGAGCTTGGAGGGGACGGAAGGGAGGCTCTGGCTGTGGTTCTGAGGCAGCTCCAGGGCTGGTGCTCCCCAACTCCTGCCAACATTTGACAGAATGTCTAAGCACATGCCCAACCTGCCTGGCCTTGGCACCCAAGGGCCCCACCAATGGGAGTGGCCGATGTTTGGGCGTCCATCAAGGATGGAAGCCTCTTGTCTCTAAGTCAGTATTTTTTGGTCCAAGCAAAGATGACATTTGGTGATCACTGATATCACACGATCTGATTCAGGACAGGTTGGCCAACAAGACCCTTTCTGATGGGACAGCTAGGTGGCACAGTGAATAGAGCACCGGCCCTGGAGTCAGGAGGACCTGAGTTCAAATTCGGACTCAGACATTTGACACAATTACTAGCCCTGTGACTTTGGGCAAGTCACTTAACCCCAATTGCCCTCCAAAAAGCAAAAAAAAAAAAAGGCCCTCTCGGGATGGGGGCGTGTCTTGTCTTCTTTCCCTTCTCTCTAAAGAACTCAGCCCCTCCCCACCTCTAGCCAATCATCCCTCTTCCTTGCCAAGACCAACGGTTCTCTTGTCTTTCCTCCACCCCATCACTGAGAGCAGGTGTGATGGAGGGGTGGTGGGCAAAGACTGGCTGAACAGGGAGAGCCCAAGGGGAGCCAGGCCAGGGAACAACCCCAGCAGAGCCTGACATACTCTACGTCCAAAGGCTGGGGGGAGGGCGAGGTCTTGGTCACTGCCAGAGGCCTGGGGGCCCTGGGCCCCACCCTAGTCCTCTGGGATGGGCGTGTTGCAGTTACCATGGAAGATCCTGACGTGGCCCTCACAGTGGAAGTAGGCATCAAAGATGTCACCGTAGCCGTGGTCCTTCCACCAGGTGCACAGCTGCCGATTCCAGGTGCAGTCAAGAACATGGAAGAGCTCTGGATGCTCCATGCCAGCCACAGTGAAGAAGTCCTGGTCGCCCAGGTGGCCCTGGAAGCGGTACTTCTCAGTGAGCTGCTGCAGGGCTGCGGGCTCTAGCAGCTGCTTGTAGAGCGTCGACTGACGCATGGCATCCAAGTTCAGGAGCATCACGCCACTGTTGAAGCCAGGAAGCCCATGGGGAGGAGGGTCCCCAACTCTGGTCTGTGGGTTCTCACGGCGATACTGCCAGAAGGTGTGCCTGGAGAGAGGACAGAGGAGCTGTTAGCCAAGCTTGGGGCCACGGGGCAGAAGTGGGGAACCTGCAGCTGATCTCTGGGGGACAAGGAGGTGACAAGAAGCGAGCTCAGAGAGCCCCCCACCCCCAGCTTTCAGCTTTGACTAAATAAAAATGACAGCCTCAGGAGGGGTAGGAGGGAGCTCCCAGAGAGCTGCTTTACCAGAGTTGCCCCAGGCCATCCTCCAGGTCGGGCCTCTGGAAGCCCCCTGCAGGCCACACTTCTCTTGGAATGTCAACAATCTGCCCGAACCCAGCTCAGCTCCACTGGGGGAAAGCTCCGGGAGAAGGCAGCAAGGGACACAGCCAAGCAGTGACTCAAGCCTTCCAGAATTTCTTCTCCCCTTTCCCCCACCCACGCCTGACCCTCCAGCAGGAAGCTAAGGAAACCCAGAGTGTCTCCGGATGGCTAGCAGCTCGCTCGTGGGTGAGGGGCATGGAGATTGGCAGAGCTGCTGACATGAGCTGGCATCCTGGGCTGGCACCTCTGGAGGGAGCCAGAGGGGTGGGCACCCCTGGGGCTGATGATGCCCAGCAGGGAGAATGCCAAGCGTGTGAGTCAGCTCTTCCTAGAGTGAACCCTGAATGATGGCAGCAGACAGCAGAGGCCAGGAGGAACCCAGCACACCCCCTCAGAGGCAGAGGGGCGCCATGCCCGGATGCCCTGGGCTGTGAGCCTCATGGGCTGGGATTCACCTGGTCCAAATATGACGAGTGCATCAGTAAAGCCACAGCAACCACACCGGCTCTTACCATCCAGGACACACTGGCCAACACCACTGGAAGCTTGGGAGCCCACCCAGAGCTGTGGGGAGGGTTCTCAGAGAACCTAGGCCAACACCCTCACTTACAGGAGAGGGCACTGAGGCTGAAGGATGGGGTCAAGAGCAATAACTCAGTCAGGGCAGGGTCTGAACGCAAGTCCTCTGGCTTCAGAGTGTCCTTTCCACTGTATCATCTGATCTGGGACAACCTTTGGTCATTGACTTCAACTCCCTCATCTTACAAATGGGGAGACTGAGGCCATGTTCACTGTCACCTCCACTCTATTATAGAGTGTATATCAAAGGACGAAGGCCAGAGGCAGTCAGTGAGGGGCATGTGAGTGAACAGAGGGGTTGTCCTACTCTCTTTTTCACACACACACACACACACACACACACACACACACACACATACATTTCATGAATTCCTGTGCTGGTGCGGCCTCTCCTCCCCCTTGGCAGAGGCTTTGGTCCAGCCAGGCAGAGTTGGAAAACAAGTCTCCAGGGGCCAGGAAACATCTGGAGCTCAGCATTTCCCAGCATTGAGATGCTCAGGGCAGGCAGGATGTGGAGGTCAGGAGGCCTGTCCCTGCTGGCTCAGCAGGTTCTGCAGAGGGGTGTATATGTGTGTGTGTGTGTGTGTGTGTGTGTGTGCCCATCTTTCTCTCCCTCTGTCTCTCTAGATCTCTGTTCCTTCCTCTCCCCTTTTTCTTCCCCTCCCTCTTTCCTTTCATTTCATTACCCCAGGGCACTAAAATTTTGAGAACAGAGAGGGCCCTTTTGGGCTTCATCAGAATAGAAACAACTAGGACTAAAGGCACCTGGTTAGCAGGAATAATTTGTTTTAATGCTACACCAACCAAACCACAAAGGGACACTTTGCAGGACTATACAAGAACAGTAAGGTCCATCTAGAGGTGGCAGGCCCTAGCATGCCTGCCTGTCTTAGACTAGCCAGAGTAGAGAACTCGTTCCAAAGGCTGGGACAGAGCTAAGTTACTACCGCCAGCCCTGAAAGCCACAGTCAGACCAGGCTTCCTTGCTCCAGAACAACAAGGAAAATACTGACAGAAAAGGCTCATGCCAAATGGACTATGGACTGCCGCTTCCTTCAAGGATCCCAGGGATGTCAGGATTTCAGCAACTCCTTCCCTGCCCACCCATGATCAGGCTGAGCTGAGGCACACCGTGGGCCCCCACCAGGGAGGCTGCCCAGCTCAAGCTGGATCTCACCTCCTAGTGTCCTTGCCCCCTCACGTTGGGATTCCTGGCATGAACAGCCAGAATGAGGTGGCCTTTCTTGCCCAGACTGCCAAGGGCCACTGGGAGCTCACACCCAGGCCTTGCCACCTCATGCTCTCTCCTCCTAAGGGTGTAAGAAGCTTCTGCAGGGGTCTTGGAGCTGGGAGATCCACTGGACATCCCCTAGGGGGCAGGTTTGCTCCCGTGCCCTCAAAATGCTTTATTCCTCAACTCATGGCTGTTATTTGCTTCAGGATTGGACAATGTGGTGAGTTCTGCAGAAGGTGGTGAGGGGTCATGATCTGCACTCTAGGCCTGTGCCATCTCTTCTAGCTCTATGCATACCCTCCAATGAGGACAACAGCCCCAGGAAGGCAGGAAAAACTGAGCAAGAGCCATCTCTGAAGTTGAGGTCAGCCCACAAAGCCCAAGTAAGAGGGGGCCATGGGAGCTGGCAGCCCCACGGGGCTGTGGGCATGCACTAGCAGGCACCAAAACATCATCTCATAACAGGCATGGCAGACCTTGAGGTCAGAGGTCAGACTCTATGGGAAACCACCCATGGGTCTGTAGCTTACCAGCTAAGCCCGGCATGGCAGTAGGAGTATTGTCCAATCCCAGCGCCCAAGATGGCCCCTAACGGATCTCTTGCCCAGTAGCCTTGAAGGACACAATCAGAGGGTCCCCCCATTCCCCGGAACACCCTGAAAGGCCCCCTGTTCTCCTAGGCCCCCATGGGTAGGGGAAAGGGGACAGAGTCTGTCTGTTTGACCAGATTCCTGGGCATTTAGGGTCTCTGACGGAAGGAGAAGCTAATGGTCGAGCTGTCCTTCACACATTTACCGCAAACCTTTGAGTTTAACTCTTGAGCTGTTTTCCCCAATGTGGATTTAAGGTAAGGACAGATAAAGAGGCTGGTTTGCAAAGCTTAGCTTGGCATTTCCTTGGTGGGTTTGTCTTTTGTTATGGAATATTATCATAGAAACGACACAAGCCTCTGAGAGCAAGAAGGCCAAAGCTGGTTGGGGCATCTGTCAGGAATCAGTTTTCCTGTTTCAGGTGAATGATTTTCAACCGTAAAGATGCTGAGTGGCCGGGCCTGAGGGAGCCTTAGGCAGGGTCCTTGGGGAGCAGGCCCCCACCCCCAGCAGCTGCCCCCATTCCCACAATGCCAGGAAAGAGGAAGAACGAGAAGGGGGCAGTGGGGATGCCCCAGGTCACAACCCTGCCACAGCCCTGCTTCCTCGTCTGTAGAATTATGGTTTGACCTCAACCAGGGGTGGCCTTTCCAGCTCTAGATCTCCACCAGTGCCTGTATCTACTCTCCCATGGGCTGGGACCATCAGACATTGCAGGTCCCTCCTGAGCCCCCTCCCCTCTGCTGCTGAGGGCAGACCCCTCGCATCCCCCTCACAGCTGGCCCCACCCTCAAGTTGGTTTTCCTGGACTCCTCAGTCTCCCCAACCCCCCACATCCAATCAGCGGCCAAATCCTGCTATTGGTGCCCCTTAGTAGCCATTTCTCACTCCCTTCTCTTGGCTCCTGGCCACTGGCTCCAGTCCATTTCCTTTCTGCCTGTCCTGAGGGGGAGGAGAACCACCAGGCTGCCTCAAGGAGGAGGCGTCTTTGCTGGGATGAAGTCATGTGGCCGTGCCCCCAAAAGGGTTCCCCCTTCAAAGGGTTCTTCATTGGTCTCTCAGCCTCCCACTCAGCTGCCAAAGCAATTCTTTATTGTGGGTCTGACCACTCATCTGCTCAATCAGCTGCAGTGGCTCCCTATGACCACCAGGATCAACAGAAAACGCTTTGAGACCACTTTCCAGCCCTCTCCACTTGCCTCTCCCGGCTCAGGTACTCTCTCTCCAGCCTTGCCACACAGCATCCCACCACTCATCCCCATGCCCCCCACACCTCCAAGGTTCTCCCTCTGAGTGGCCCAGTCCAGGACCTACCCTGAGAGGTACCCTGACAGTCTGCAGAGAGGTCCGGAGCTGGTGGGAGCAGGGCAGGAGTTTGGGGATCAGATTTGATAAGCTATAAAGCTCATGCCATGGGAAGACCAAAGGAAGGAATGTCGAGGCCGGAAAAGAGAAGATTCAGGGGGAGGGAGGAGAGCTGGCTTCCGGTATCTAAAGGGGTGCCAAGGCGGGGTGGGGCTTCACTTGTTCTTCTGGGACCCCAAGGGAAGAAGCAGGAGAATGCTTGGAACTTGGCAAAGAAGGAGTTTAGGGTTGGTGGGAAGGAACCCCCCACAATCAGAGCTCTCCCAAAGTGGGGGAGGCACCCCTCAGGCAGGAGGACACTGCTTTCTCAGTTGTGGGCTGGGTGAGGCGACGACCTCTGGAGTCCCTCCCATCGTGGCACCTGTGTAACCTTGGCCAACTCACCTCTGCTCCAGAGACCAGCTTCTTTCTGTGGAACAAAGTAGCCAGAAGAATCCACGGTCTCTGCCAGCTGCACACCCTGGGATGCCCTGACATCTCGAGCACCCACAGAGTCTGAGCAATTATTATGCATAAAGTGTCTATCCCCCTTCTCTGGGAGGAAAAGGCCGGGTCATCAACTGCCCCTTCCCTGCCATCTCCCCGGCAAGATTCATCCCTGACGGTCTGCAGCTTTGGAGCCCCAACAGCTCACCCTGCCCAGGCTGGGGCCACAGTGTCCTCTCTGAGCTCATTTCACCGAGTACAGACTGTTCTGGAATCAACGTGCATCTGTTTTCCTAAGTTGTGGGAGCTGAAGGAGAAACTAGGGCAGCAATAAATACCAGGTAAGCAGAGCAAACCGCTGGGGTGGGGAGAGGGGAGGGGAGGGGAGGGGAGAGGAGGGGAGAGGGGAGGGGAGGGGAGGGCAGAGAAGGGAGGGGAGGGGAAGAGAGGGAGAGAGGGAGGAAAAGGGAAGAGAGGGAGGGGGAGAAGGAAGAGAGGAGAGGGGAGGGGAGGAGAAGGGAGGGGAGGAGAAGGGAAGAGAGAGGAGGAGGGGGGAAGAGAGGAGAAGGGATAGGAGGGGAAGGGAGGGAGGAGAGGGGAAGGAAGAGAGGGAGGGGAGGGGAGGGGAGGGGGAGGAGAGGGGAGGGGGAGGGAGGGGAGGGGGAGGGGAGAGGAAGGAGAGGAGGGGAGGGGAAGGAGAGGAGGGGAGGGGGAGGGGGAGAGGGGGAGGGGAGGGGAGGGCAGGGAGGGGAGGGAGGGCAGAGGAGGGGAGGGGAGGGGAGAGGGGAGGGAGGAGAGAGGAGGGGAGAGGGAGGAGAGGGGAGGGGAGGGAGAGGAGGGGAGGAGAGGGGAGGAGAGGGGGGAGGGAGGAGAGGGGAGGAGAGGGGAGGAGAGGGGAGGAAAAGGGAAGAGAGGGGAGGGGAGAAGGGAAGAGAGGAGAGGGGAGGGGAGGAGAAGGGAGGGGAGGAGAAGGGAAGAGAGGGGAGGAGGGGGGAAGAGAGGAGAAGGGATAGGAGGGGAGGGGAGGGGAGGGGAGGAGAAGGGAAGAGAGGGGAAGGGATAGGAGGGGAGGGGAAGGGAGGGGAGGAGAGGGGAGAAGAAGGGAAGAGAGGGGAGGGGAGGGGAGGAGAGGGGAGGGGAAGGGAAGAGAAGGAGAGGGAAGGGGAAGGGAGGGGAAGAGGGGGGAGGGTACGAGAGGAGAGGGGAGGGGGAGAGGAGAGGGGAGGGGAGGAGAGTAGGAGAGAAGGTGTAATGGAAATGCAGATTTAAAGATCTTCCCTGCCCCTAGCATAAGTGCACCTGGAGCTTGTGGTGGGAGGCTTGTTTTTCAGGAAAGCCCACACCTTGATACTTTGTGATTGGGCAGTGGGTCAAGGAGGTTGTTACATTCTCTGAGCCAAGAGAAGGCTATATAAACTCTGATGAGAGGCTTTGCTTTGGGGCTCACTTTGAGAAGTGTTGTGTGATTTGACCAGATGAGACTCTTGGCAGCCGTTGTTGAGAGCCCCCCGGCTTTGAAAACCCAGATGTTGATGCTTCCCTCTCTGGTAACTGTGATTTAGTATTGATATGATGTTTGGACAGTTTGGAAGCCTGTCTGTTTGATCTGTAAGTTCTGTAACTCTGAAGTTTGGGGTGCTGACCTTTTGCCCCTGAACTAGGTTATGTGTGTTTGTTTGATTAAAGTAAGCTTGTTAACCCATTTTGAGTTGCTTTCCTTCTGAAAAGCAGATCTAAGAACCTATATTGGCAGCTACCCTGGGGATATTGGGGTGCTTGCTGCTACAGAAGGAAGGAGGAAGGGAAGGAGGGGAAAGAAAGCAAAATAAAGAGGAAGGGTAAAAGAGTGAGAAGGGAAGAGGAAAAGAGAAAGGGAACAATCAAAGTATGGACAGAGAGAAGAAAGAGAATACAGACAGGGAGGGAGGGAGGAGGGAGGAGGGATGGAGCAGTACTTAAGTGCTTACTGTGCCATATGGTTTTTCTGGGAGCGATGGATGGCTGGCTGTTCAAGTTGCACCATAAAGAAAGCTGAGCCACAGCATCAATGTTCCCCACTGGGGAGGCTAGCAAAGGCTTTGAGAGTGCCTTGGGCACCAAAGAGATGAGATCAGTCGATGCCTAAAGACATTAATTCAGGCTTTTCACTGGAAGGACAAGTACTGAGGCTGGAGCTTAAGAACTCTGGCCACATCCTGAGAAGACGACTCTGGGGAAAGACCCTGATGTTGGGGGAGATCGAAGGCCAGAGGAGAAGGGCCGGCAGAGGAAGCCGTGAAGAGGAGCTTGGACAGACCTGGCTGGCGGTCCTGGTCCCTGGGGTCACAAAGAGTCAGAAACCGCCTCACTAACTGTGCTCCTCACTCTACAAACAGGATCACACTTGATCCTCACAAAATCTGAGAGAACAGTACTATTATTATCTTAATTTTACAGTTGGGGAAACTGAGGAGAAAGAGGTCAAGTGACTTGCCCAAGGTCACTCAGCTAAGTGTCGAGGCTGGTGTTGAGGCCTTCCAGTCCTGCACCAACTGAGCCTCCAGTGCCTAAGTGGGAGGGAAGGAAGGAGACATGGGAAGAGGACAGCAGAGAGAAAAGCAGGAAGGAGAGAGAGGAAAAAAGGAAGAAAGGGAAGGAAAAAGACCAAGAAAGAGGCAAAAGGGATGGGCAGGAAAGAGTGAGAGGAAGAGAGAAAAGAATGACAGAGAAGGATGGGAGGGAAGGAGAAAAGGAGGAAGAATCAAAAGGAAGGGAAGATGGAGGGGGGGATCTATGTTCTTTGGAGAACTCCTCCACACTGAAAAGTCTGGTTTTGGAAAGCGGTCCACCCTCCCCACCCTCCTGACTAGAGGAGAAACCAAGGCTTCTCTTCCTGCTTAACCTGAAATGCAGCTCAAGTGCCCCAAAGGCTCCCCTGGACTTGGGTCTCCATTTGCACCAAGCTCCTCTTCTGTAGACGGCAACTGCCCCAATGAATTCGTTCCTTCATGGGAGAGCCAGTGGCCCACGAGACACAAGGAGGGTTTCCTGGTTAAAAATGGGTCTGCAGCTGGAAGCCTGCTAGAATGAGAGCCATCAGGGCAGTCTCTCCCTGGGCTGGGCCTGCCCCTGAGCTGCAGCCCCTCCAAGAGCCCAGGGTCATTTGTGCAGCAGGGAGCAAGCCATCTGAGGGCCCAGCACACAAAGTCACGGGCGACATGACCAGCCGTTCTCAGAATATTTTCTTTGTGTTTGGGGTTTGGTAGAATAGTTGAGAGCAGGAAGGGACCTTGGAGGCATCTCAGCCAACCATACAAGGAAGGAATCCTCATCATCCCACCTCTGCTTGACCCCAAGCAGGGGGAACCCATCAACCCCAAAGGCAGCCCAAAAGGACATGAGTCACATGGGAGAATGTTGAGGGTTTGGGGGAAGCTCAGATCTAGGACACGGCCATCAGTGGGAAAGTGCTGGGACCAAAGACAGGAAGACCTGAGCTCAAATCTGACCTCAGATACTTAATAGACTACCCAGTTCCTTCAACTGTAAAGCAGGGAGGGTAGCAATTACCCTTCATTATCTTACCTGTAAAATGGGGGTTTTAATAAGGGCCCCCACCTCCCAGGAGAATTGTGATACTATTTGTAAGTGCTTAGCACAGTGTCCCACACACAGAAGGCACTTAATAAATGCATGTTCCTTCCTTCCCTCATTCTATCAGTCTGGGTCGAGGAGCTGGTTCAGCTGGGATAATGATGGGAGGGGCCCTGGGGACTCCTAGGGGCATGTGTGCAGTGGTGAGCTCCTCTGGCTGTCCATGGGCACGACCCAATGATGGTGTCACCACCACGAGTGTAGAAAGTGTGACTAAGGACCACAGTGCCCGGGAGAAGAGGGCACTGCCTGGCTCCCCTTAGCTCTGCTCTCTTGACCAAGAAGGGAAACCTGCATTAACCAAGATGCTAACAAGAAAATACCAAATGCCCTGGACAAATGCCAGTCACGGGCACTAAAGGAGAGGGCAGCCAAGAAACCGGAGAGTATGTGGTGGCACTGAGAGGGGCCAGGCACTTGGCCGAAGAGAAGTCTTTGAGCTGTTTCCAACCCCCAGGTTGCTCTGGGGGTCACCCACCCCCTGGCCCACAGGCACCCTGAGTCAGGGGCAGCTTAGGGTCTGTAGCCCCTTCTGGAACCGCCTTCCTCCCATTTTCTCAGACCCACGATGGAACTCAGCCAATGAGCCAAGAACACATTGAGCGCTGAGGGTTGTAGCCAAGGAGTCAGGCCAAGTCAGGTGAGAAAGCACTGAAACAAAATTTAAGGTATTAAAATTAAAAGCAACAGAAATCCAGTGTTGGCCTTAGCCCTGAGAGGAGCCTGAACATCTCTGCTCTTGCCACCACCCCTCCGGGACTCTGGGCAACCAGGAAGATGCCCAGGTTTAAGGACTGAGATTTGGGATCTCCCCCAGCTCTCAGGGCCCAGAGCTGATGGCAGCCCGGCACCGGACAGGTCAGAGTGGCTGGAGACATGTCCCCGGACAGTCTGGGGCACCAGAACAAAAGGGGCTTAGCAACACTGATCCCCAGTGCCCAGTCAGCATGGCAGGAGAGAAACGCCTCGTCTGCTTGGCGGAGAAAACGCTCATGGGCTCAACTTTGGCTGAGTGTGGCAGGGTATTTCAGAGTGTGTGGCATGGAACAGGCAGGCACATGTGTGCGTGCGTGCGCGCACACACACACTCGCATACAAGAACAGTCCCCTCCTCCTTCTCTCTCTGTGTCTCTGTCTGTCCTCTCTCTGTCTCTCTCCTTCTCTCTCTGTCTCTATCTTTCTCTCTGTCTCTGTCTCTCTCCTTCTCTCTCTGTCTCTATCTTTCTCTCTGTCTTTCTGTCTCTCTCTTTTCTCTCTCTGTCTCTATGTCTGTCTCTGTCTCCATGTGACTGGTCTCCTATCCCACCTCCGGGCCTTTGCACTGGCCATGTCTCACTGCAGGACTGCCCTGCCTCCTCCAGGAGCCCTCTGAAGGAGTCCTCATCCTTAGGCACCAGCTTTGCTCCATCCATCCCTGTGGGGCTGAAGCCCTGGACTGCTCGTTAATATTCTGTAAGCAGATTGGCTTCCTCCCCACGAGCACCCCACCCCCAGTCTGACACCAGGCTCCCCCTGACACTGGCCCTCCTTCTGTGGGCAGGGGGCAAAGCTTTCCCTGGGAACTTCTGTGACACTGTCCTCCTGGGATTCCAGAACCAGGACTGAGGTTGGACCATTGGCTTCATGTGGACACAGTGTGGTGCCATGAGTGAGGCACTGGGCTGGGAGTCAGGAAACCCAGAGTTCAAATTCTGCCTCAGCCAATTACCAGACGTGCAATTCTGGGCAAGCTGCTTTACCTTGGTCTCCCCCCTCTGTAAAACAAGGGTCCCCAGCATGGTGGTAAGAAAGCCTCTCCTAAACAGAAACGAAGGACTTCCAAGCGTGGAAGGTCCCCCTGCCCTGGCAGTGCGGACGAAGACTTGAGGGAGTCCTGAATGTACTATGGACGTCGGTCAGATCGGGATGAGCAAGGCAGAAAAAGGGGCCTCTTCAGGGCAGCACCACCCTTAGACTGGGCAGAGCTGCCCAGGCAGAGTGCCTCTGTGCCTCAGTCCCCCCTAGGAATGGAGAGAGTTTCTTTTCTTTTCTTTTCTTTTTTTTTTGGAGGGGGTGGGGAAGGACTTGCCCAAGGTCACATGGCTAGTAAGTGTTAGGTGTCTGAGGCCGGATTTGAACTCAGGTCCTCCTGACTCCAGGGCCAGTGCTCTATTCACTGCGCCACCTAGCTGCCCTGAGACAGTTTCTAGAGGAAGATGAAAGGCCCAGTGTCCACGTCCATTTTGGAGGGTTGGCTCAAGGACAACAGGTTTGGAGAAATGAGAGCTGTGTTCAAGCACACACCCAGAGGATACCTGGGGGCTGTGGGGAGGAGGCTAGCCTCCTTAGAAGGGCTGTCCAGTGGTGGAGGGGGCTGCCCAAACTGGAAGCTTCCATTATGGGTGGATGTGACTAGAGGCCTCTGAGGTCCCCCAGATCCCCACAGTTAGGCAGTGATCAGCACCCCTTGGCCTCCCCACCATGGCCAGGCAGCCCCAAAATGGCACAGGCCGCCAGGCTGCCCTTTGTCCTCCACTCCTGGGCAGCTGTTTGTTCTTCTATCAAAGGCCTGAAGATGATGGAACCTTCTCCAAGAACAACAATTCACAAGCTGATTGCTGCAGAGGCAGCAGTGGGCCTAGGCCTCCTGGCACTGCAGGAGAAGGGCATCCAGGGGCCTGGCCAATGGGACTGAGCGGGTCTCCTGGAGGCTGGCCTATTTATGGAAGCTCCTGCTGGGTTCCAAGAACTCTGCCTGAGGCTTCCCCAGGCAGGCATAGGCAACCTTTCCCTCACCAGCTGGGCTGAGGTTTCAATCTAGACAGGCCTGTGCAGGGACAGGAATGGGGGCCCATCTCTGAGGCCAGCATCTGGCCCAACAGATCCCTGGCCTGAGGGTCTTCCATCCAAACATTGCCTTGGGCCAACCTGCTTTCTGTCCCCAAGAATCCCCCATGCATGTGGGGAGGACAAGCAGCTTTCCTCTCCTTTTTCTGTTCAAATTCCAGCGGTGGGGGCAGGGGGGCTGACCCCAAACCATAGAAGTACCATGACATTGCTGATCTATGACCTTGACCATGAAGGTGGCTGAGGGTGCTAGCTCCTGCAGAGATGCAGAAATCTCTCTCTGTCCATCTGTGCTTCTCTCTTAGGCTCTGGGCTCCTTGAGGACTGAAGAGAGGCCCTCGAGGGCCAGGACAGCTGTCTTTGGGCAGAAAAGGCATGGGCTTTGGGCTGCTTGTCACAGTATCATGGAAACCCCACTCAAGACCATGGCAAGGAGAAGCCCCTGAGGCCCCTCCAACACTGAGATTCTTCCATGGGAATAATTTCTGTATCCAAGAGGCCTTGAGGGCCACCCAAGCCAGTCTGTCCAATACCCCAAGCCCCAGTCTGGCAATGGGGAACTCCTGAACTCAGTGAGGAAGTGAAGGGTCACCAAAGCCCTGTCCTCATCCGGGTTTGCCTCCCTGTGCCCCTAAGCAGCCCCCTGAGGCCAGGCCCTAGGCTGTGTGCCTGGCCTTCCAGCACATGAAGAGCCTGCTCACATATTCTCCAAATGAACATCCTCTGTTCCTTCCCAAACTTCACACGACAATGCTTGAAGCCCCTTCTCCCTCCCGGCCGCGGGCCTCAGGACTTCTGGGTCTCACTGTCCCTGACACCTAGAACTGAGGACAGCATTCTAGATTGGGGCCTGGCTCCAGCCACAGAAGCTGATCAGGGAGTCGGGGGTGGGGGTGGGGGCAGCTGCTACGGCCAAGAGCCCCAGCAGTAACTGAATGTGGAAAAGGAAGGCACCCCTACTGCCTGGCCTGGCGCTGGGCGCTGGGCACTGGGAGTAGGGCACGGTCTGAGATCAAAGTCAAACATACACACACTCACACACACACACACACACACACACACACACACACACACACTACTGAGGGCCACAGGGTCTGGGAAGGGGAAGGCGGAGCCATAGATAAACATCTGGGCACCCCCACTTGATTTCCCCCATCCACCATCACAGGCCTGGGTCCAGTGCAAAACCCCTGTAGCTTCAGCTTCCCAGGGGACTGATGGCAGAGGCCATCCCTTTGTGGAATTCTCTACCATCCTCCCATCCAGGAAGCTTGGGGACCCCTGCCTCCAGGAGCTCTCCCAACAGCTGCTCCACCCCACTGCACCCTTGCCCAGAACAGTGAAGATCAGCCAAAGGGCGGCTCCTCAGCTTCTCCATCCTCCACCCCAGGGTGGGTGTGGGGATGGGGCGCAGAGTCCTCTTTGGGTGAAAGAATCTGGCTCTGGGGCCAGAGAGGAGAAAAATTCAAAGTAACTTCCAAAAATGGGCCATCAGGGTACTTACAAAGCGGCATCTTTTTTTTTATTGGAGGGTGCAAGAGGGAGAAAAAATTGTTGGGGAGGGCGGAAGTCTAGCCATCCAAAAATACATTCTCAAAATCTCCAAGCTGGAGATAGGGAGGTAGATGGAAGGGGGAGCTGGGAATTGACCCGCTGTCCGCAGGTGGAGACTCCCGCTCCCATCACCACCTTCCTGGGTACCCAAGAGACACCAGGCCATCTTCTAGAGGGGGGCAAACCGAGGCAAAGTGCCATGTGGCCACCAAAGGATAGCAGGAAATAGAAAAACTCCCCTTGGTCATTGTCAGAAACCATGCCCTCTGTGAGACCGAGAGAAGGGGGGCTTTCCCACCCGGCCCACTCTGCTCCCCAGGGAGGTCCAGGGGATTTCCCTGGGAGGACTGACAGTCTCCATCTTGGGGCTGTAGTCATAGCCCTTTGGGAGAGGAGGGGACTGCTCCATGTCAACAGCAGGAAAGGATGAAGTCATTGCCCATTCTGAAGCAGGAATGCCTGGGCCTGGTCATGGCCCCAGCCACGCCTCTTCCCCACCCCGCCCCACACCTTTCTGCTATGGCACCAAAACTGTGCTTTACAGCCCTATGCCAGCACCCCAAGGCTGCTTGGACCACGCCTTTGTCTCAGAGGGCTCAAAATAGCCACACAGCACTGGCCATGCCCTTTTCCATTCAGATGGACAGTCCCCGCTTAGCTCATGGGCATTCCTCCCTGCTCCTCCCCATCAACCATTTCTGGACTTGGGTAAGGTGACAGACACCCAGGGAACAGCCCTGAAGACACCCTGCTTCTCTGGAGGTCATGCACCCAGGGGCGCTGTCCAGGCTGCCCAGCCCAAGTCTTTCCTCCTGGGTCCCATCAGCCCTAGAGGAAAGGAGAGCCACTGTATTCTTTGTAAGTATAATCCGTCCACCCCTAGCTCAGCCACCATCCTACCTTCAGGTGCTACAAGGGCAAGATTACAAATCTGGCCAGAGTGACCAGCATGGCCATCTGCTTACTGGCTACTTACTGCATTACTGGACCTGCACTGGCTGGCAGACTGAGAGTGAGAAGTGGGGGCTTCTCCCTGGCTCCCAAGGACTACTGATGTTACTACCCCCACAACCTCTCCAATGCCACTGCAAAGACCCCCCCAGGGTCTCTCCAACGGCACTAGGGTGGAATCAAGAAGCACCATCGGGAGACGAGGACGTGGCTGAGGTGGGAATGTGGCTTGCTTTTCTCTGCCTGTTTATTACAAGGGTTTGTGCCCCACCCCCCCTTTCAAGGGAAGGCATGAAGTGGGAGAGTGAAGGTACATTGTTAATAGAAACAAGTAAGAAAATGAAAAATTAAATAAATCCAATGACTCTCTATACCCTGCCCACCCTAGTTAGCCCAGGGGGCCATTTGGGTTGCAACCCGAGGGGGTAAGAACGTACTCCAGCAGCAGCATCTTCAGGAGTAAGCAGAGGGGCTACTCCTGTGACTGGGACCATTGGTGAAAGCATCGTTCTGAGGAGGGGGAACCAAAGCTCTGTCCCTTCTGCCCCAAAGTAATGAGGTCCCTGGGAGGGGAGCAGGTGGGCATGGGTGGGCACAGATGGGCATGGGTGGGCACAGACGGGCAAGCACAGAGCTCCTAGCTCATCTGACCGCTTCACTGATGTGTCCTCTTGCCATATCGTTTCAGAGAACACCCCACAGTCTCACTGTCCTGGCCACTGGCTGGAATCCTCCTGGGAGCTGTGTGACCAGGGTGCCCTGAATAGTCTCCTGCACAAAGGCACAGAATCTCTTCCAGAAACAAGGTGCACAAACCAGTGTTTCTTAACCAAAAGTTTTGTTGCTCTTCTTGATCTAGCCATCCAAAAATACATTCTCAGAATCTCCAAGCTGGAGATGGGGAGGTAGACAGAAGGGGGAGCTGGGAACCGACCCGCCATCCACAGGTGGAGACTCCCACCCTGACAGCCAACATTTACTTCACACATACCAGTGCCAGAAGTGGGCTTGTACAGGGACCACACATGTAGAAAGGAAGCAGCCCTGCCCTCAGGGAGCCTGCACTTTAATGGGGGAAGCAGCTTGTGTCTCCCCAGACAAGCCCATCTCAGCAATAGGGAGGTGCAGGACAGAAGACCAGGTCCACGGGATCAATCAGGGAAGGCTGCCCAGAGGAGATGGCCCAGCAGCCAGCAGACTCTAGGCACCAACATCCCGATGTCCATATCTGGCCACGGGACCCATGGGAACCCCCTACTTCCTGGGCCCATGGTCCAGAGGACAGAGGTTGCCTCACACACTCCTTCAGTCCTTTCCTCTCACAAAGGGAAAGGGTTGCAGCTGTGGTACCATCTCATCTAACTGCCAGGTTTTATGATTAAGAAATGGAGTCTGGGGGGTGGAGCCAAGATGGCAGAGTAGAAATAGCATTTCCAAGGTGCTCCCCCCCCACTTCCAAACTATGTAAAAAGTGGACTCTGAACAACTTCTGGAGCTCCAGCACCCACAGAATGACACAGAGAAGCTAACCTCTTGCTGAGGACAGCCCAGCAGCCATGCAGGGAGCGGCCAGCACAGCACAGTGAAATGCTCTGGGAGTCAACCCAGGCCCGCATGAGCTGTGGTTTTAGCCCCAGGGCAACCAGGCCAGCAGCCGGCTGGAGGGACTCCAGAACACCAGCAGCTGTGGCGATTCCAGAATTATTAACACAGATATGCCTAGGACAAAATGAGAGGTTAGTGCCCTATGGACTTTGGGACCAGTATTTGGGGAATGCGTCAGCTTCTTCCCCTGCGGGCAAGAAGCAGCTGAGGATCCACGGCATAGTAGCCATTTTGCAGCTTCAGTGGCAGCTTCAGCTCCTGGTCTGCGAACTGTAGGGAGATCCAGCAATCAGTCTGGGGTTTAATGGCTCTTGCTTTAACCTGCTTGGATCTGGATTGTGGTCTGGGGGGGGAGGTCTGGGGTGGTTATACAACTTCCCAGAGCATGTGGAGGCTTTACAGAGGCCACCCAACTAATACCTCCGGAAGTTGTGAAGACCCCATGTTTGGGACAGAAGCTCCCCTATCTGTTGGCAGAGTCCTACTGTGGCAACAAGCCCCCAAATCAAGTAATTAAGTGGCAACACGCCTAGGCAAAGGAAACAAAATAAACAGAAAAATTCAACATTAGACTCCTATTTTGGGGGCAAAGAGGATCAAAGCATGGAACAGGAGGAGGTCTGTGAGGTCAGAACTCCTCTACCAAAAGCCCCAAATGAAAATATGAGTGGGTTACAGGCCATAGAGGACCTTAAGAAGGATTTTAAAAACCAAATAAGAGAAGTGGAGGAAAAATTGGGAAGAGAAATGAGGATGCAGGAAAAGTATGAAATAAGAGTCAACAGCCTGACTGAGGAAAATAATACCTTAAAAAAATAGACTAACTCAAATGGCAAAGGAGGCTCAAAAGGGCAATGAGGAGAAGAATGCCTTAAAAAGTCGAATTTGCCAGATGGAAAAAGAATCTCAAAAGCTCACTGAGGAGATTCATTCCTTCAGAGTTAGACTGGAGCAAATGGAAGCTAGTGACTTTATGAGAAATCAAGATGCTGTTAAACAGATCCAAACAAATGAAAGAATAGAAGGCAATGTGAAATATCTCATGGGAAAAACCACTGCTGAAAAATAGATCCAGGAGAGATAATTTAAAAATTATTGGACTACCTGAAAGCCATGATCAAAGAACCTAGAAATCACCCTTCAAGAAATTCTCAAGGAAAATTGCCCTGATGTTTTAGACCCAGAGGGGGAAATAGAGGTTGAAAGAATCCACCAATCACCTCCTGAAAAAGATCCCAAAAAGAAAACTCCTAGGAATATTATAGCCAGGTTCTGGAATTCCCAGATCAAGGAGAAAATACTCCAAGTATCCAGGAAGAAACAATTTCAATATTGTGGAAACACAATCAGAATAGCACAGGACCTGGCAGCTTCTACACTGAGGGATCAAAGGGCATGGAATATGATATTCCTTAGATCAAAGGAGCTGGGATTAAAACCAAGAATCACTTACCCAGCACAACTGAGTATCTTGTTTCAGGGGAAAATATTCAGTAGAATATTCAGTCATTCAGTAGAATAGAGGACTTTCAAGCATTCTTGAGGAAAAAACCAGAGTTGAATAGAAAATTTGACATTCAGACACAAGAAGTAAGAGATGCTTGAGAAGGTAATCAGGGAAAAGAAATCAAAAGGAACTTATCAAAGTGGAACTATTTACACCCCTACATGGAAAAACAATAACTGTGACTGATGAAACGTTCCTCATTATGAAAATAATTGAAGAAGGGTATATGGGTATATGAATACATATGTGAATGTGTGTACATATGTTTACAGTTATACATGGATAGAGGGCACAGGTTGGATTTGGTGGGAAGGGATGATACTTAAGGAGTGAAGTTAAGAGGTGAGAGAGGAAAGTGGCAAGAGGAGATGGGGAGAGACAGGGTAGGGTAAACTATCTCATGTAGAAGAGGCAAGGGGAAGTAGTTGCAGGGGAGGGGAAGAACAGGAAGGCTAAAAAGGCAAAACCATATTCTCATTGAATTTGGCTCAGGGAGAGAATGACATACATACTAAATGGGATATCTCACCCTGCAGGAGAGTAGGGGGAAGGGGGATGAGAGGGGGGATGATGGATGGGAGGACATTCTAGGGGGAGGGGAGGTTTAAGTACCCACTTTTGAAGAGGGACAGGATCAAAGTAGGGAATGGACCAGGATGGGGGTGGGATGGGTGGGAGGGAAATATAAGCAGTCTGTTACAATATATCTACTATGGTAATGTTTGGCATAGCTATACATGTACAACACATACTGAATTGCTCATCTTCCCAGAGGGAGTGGGTAACAAGGGAGGAAAGGAATGGATCTGGAATTCGAAGTTTTAAAATTAAATGTTTCAAATGTAAAAAAAAACAAACCAAAACCAAACAAACAACAGAATGACTGGCCCACTGAGATGCTGACTTTCTCACAGCCCCTCCAGAATTTGTCATTTTCTTTTTTTGTCAACTTTACCAATCCTATGAGTCTGAAGTAAAAGTGTTGCTTTAAAAAAAAAAAGAAATGGAGTCTGGGTGGGCTTCAGTGAGTGAAGACACAACCCCCTCCAGCCTTCTAGGAGCAGAGGTGGCCCTCAGGAAAAGTGAGGCCTGATTCTTGAATCCCCTCCCACCCCAGACATCCACTGCTCAGGGAGATGTGGAGGGGGGGCCCTAGAGGAAAGGCACAGCATGACAGCTCCAGCTTAGGCAGGTTCAACCACAGCCCAGGACCTGCCTGCCCATCCAGCTAAGCGTGCAGGGCCAGTTCACTAGTGCATCAACTGCCTGGTGGGAGGGACCACTGAGGGCGGGGGGGGGGGTGTTGGGGTCCTGCACAGACAAGGCTGTATCCTGAGGTCTCTAGTATCCCAAATCGTCCAGGTCTGAAGGAGAATGAAGGTCAGCCCCTCCTCCCAGCTCCAGGATGACATGGTCTTGACACAGGATTATGCAGTCAGAAAAGCCCTTCCTGGCACATTCAACAACCCCTAGAAATGAATCATTCCAATGAAAGGATGGAAATATTGTGCAAAGCCAAGGTTTTGGGGCCCAGTCCTTTGAACCCTGGGCCTCAGAAGCAGAGAGAGCTTTGATCACTCTGGGCTCTGTGGGCCTCTGAGATACATCAAATCAGAAACAGTCACCCAAAGCAGGCTAGGCCTCAGTGGAGCACTGGCTGGGTGTCCTTGGAATCTACTTTCACTTCAGCATGGCAGATAGATGCAGTGTTGCACAGGCCTGACCCAGGCCTGCAGAGGGCACTCAGAGGGAGGGAGAAACCCTAAGGAGAGGCACCCCCACCTGGCCCTGAGGCTCCATTCACCCCTTTTTGACAGAACATTCTGGGTCATCAAATACTTCTATGACCCTTTAGCACCATTCCCTTGAATGAGCCAGCTGTGTGCCAGACTAAGTACAGGGACAAAGAAAGGTGAAAGCCAGTCCCTGCCCTCCAGGAGCTCCCAGTCTAGTGGGGAGGTGACCACAAACATCTCTGCATTCACAGACACAAATCAGGGCAGCCCCAGAAGGAAGGCACTGAGATGGAGGGCACAAGGAAAGGCTTCCTGCCTAGGTGGGATTGTAGCGGAGACAAACCGGGAGAGCCCCAGGCCTGGGGAACAGCCAGTGGAAATGCCCAGAGTCAGAAGATGTAGGGAACAGCCAGTTGCCAATGCTGCTGGATCAGAAGACACAGGGAGAGGAGGAAGGTGCAAAAAGACTGGGAAAGGGAGGGAGGGGCTGAGTTAGGAAGGGCTTTGAAGGCCAAACAGAGGCACTGGGGTTTACTGAGCAGGGGAGCGGCATAGTTGGACCCCAGCTTTAGAAAGATCAGTTTGGCAACTGTGTAAAGAAGCCCCATGAGCTCCAGATGACCCCACACTCTGGGGATGTCAACTTCATTGTTCTCTTTCTCCCTTAGAACCATCCATACAAGTGCCCTGGAGAACATTGCTTCTGGGTGGGACATAGATGCTTCTGTTAAGCCAAGTTCATCCACACTGTGCCCAGCTGAGACCCAACAAGCCAGAACATCACAGCCAGATCCATCACCATCAATCCCCAGGATGACTCTGAGTCTTTGCTTCCAAGTTCATCATTTGTAGTGTCCATCACTTCCAGCTTCAGATTTAGCTAGTGCGGTTCTGAAATTTGTCCTTTTCTCTCTCTCCCTCCTCTCTCTCTCTCTCTCTCTCTCTCTCTCTCTCTCTCTCTCTCCTCTCTCTGTCTGTCTTTCTTAGTCTCTGTCTCTCATCTCTCACCTTTCTTCCTGGGTTCAGACTCTGGGTCCTTCCATCCAGCTCCATCTTAACTCATGGTTAATACTTAGACTTGCTTCTATTAGTGACCAGATACATTATGATTTTCCTATATCACGGAATGTTCATACGCTCCAGGATATTGTAGCCTGTCACATTCAAAAAGGAACAATGTCTCAGATTGCTGAGTCAGAGGAATTGTTTCTCTTAGAATTCTGAGCAGATCTAACTCAGTAACAAGCTGCTCCACAGGAGAGGATTTTTGCACAGTCAGTGAAGGGGCCCAGGGGCACAAGCTTCCTCACGGCAAAGGAAGGACTCGGGCGCAGGTTTGCTCAGGGAGCTCAGCAGGCTCTCCCGAATACAGAATTCTCTTCCTGCCCCTGGCCTTCCTTGGGGTTGGGCACGAGATGACTCGGATGAGCTCATTTTCCTCACCTGGCTCTTCCCCAAGGTCTATAGCAGGACTGAGAAGCCCTAATGAGCTGAAGCTTAGAAGATCCCCGGCTGGGCCCCCCAGCCCCTCCAGTCCCTCTGGCATCAAGTCTATCTGCAGCCACCCACTCAAGGTGGCTTAGAAGGAGTCCCAGCCTTGGCTCCCACATCAAAGAATAAAAGACTCAATGTGGACAACAAGAAAGACCTGTGCTGGCAGCTGCTGGGGAGCCTCTGCCGATCTCAGCTGCAATCCCTCCTCCCCCCGGCAGTCTTCCAGGATCCACCCCCCCCCCCCCAGGCTGGAGCCTTCCCTCTGTGGATTCTCTCCAGCTGATCTGGGCAGCCGCTTGGCTTTTTGCAGGCTGCCTCCTCCATTAGAGAGGGAGCCCTGGAGGGCAGGGACTGTCCCTAGGCTTTCTTTCTGTTCCTGGGTGCTTCAAAAATGCTGAATGACTGGTGAACAGGAATATTCAGTTCAAAAGCCACCCAGTTAATTAAGGCAGAGTAGTGAAATGGAGACAGCCCACTGAACAGAGTCAAGTGAAAACTTGGGGCAAGCCCAGCTAGGTGGGGCAGTGGATAGAGAGCCAGACTTGGAGGCAGGAAGACCCGAGTTCAAATCCAGTCTCAGACACTCACTAGCTGTGTGACCCTGGACAAGTCACCCTGTTTGCCTCAGTTTACTTATCTGTAAAATGAGCTGGAGGAGGAAATGACAAAGTGCTCCAGTATCTCTGCCAAGAAAACCCCAAACGGGGTCAGCATCAGCTGCTGGCATTGTGGCTGCCCAAGGGGGGTGGAAGCTGGTCTCTCCAGGGTCTAACAGGAAAGGGCCAGGGAGGGTGCCATCAAAGATGCTGGCAAGGGTATCATTTTAACACCCCCATCCACCTGCTGAGGGCATGGACTAGGGCACCCACAAGGCCCCTTCTTTCTCTGGTTCAAGTCAATGAGCTTCTTGGCCTCAGTTTTTCTCATCTGTAAAACAGGCTATCACAACAGTCTCACTTGAGGGGCTAAGGTTTACAGAGCACTTTGTAACCCTTAGGATGCCCTAGACATAAACACCAGGTGTTCTACTTCCAGGGCCATTGGCAGAGCCAGGCTGATGCTGAGCTCTCCAGAGAAAGAGGGTGCCCCGATGCTGAAGGCACTAAGGGATGTCTGCAAGGGGAATGTTTTAACTGCCCTAAGAACGGTCTCCAAGGTTGCAAAAACCTACAGGTGTGTCCCAGTAACCACCATGCCAGTGACCAGGCCTGGCTCTCTGCATGAAGGGAGATCCCTTCCCTGAGAGCAGCTCTTGGGGAGCACAGGGTGGAACAATCATGCGGTGCTGGGTGGGGGTCATGAGACTCTTCCACTGCCTGTGAGCCACTGCAGGTCCTAGACAGGAAGAACAGTGCATTTCCCTTCTTTAAAGCCATCCATGATTCCAGCACATTGCAGATTTGGCCACATTATTCCTTTGATAAGAAGGGTGGGTGCGTTCTGATTCAAAGAGAAATAGGAGCCTAAACAAGAGTGCCAGATCCATTTACGAAGTGTCCCTGGCACTAAAGTGCTGTGCACAGAGCTGAGAATAGAGCAATGGACAGAAACCAAGCCCTGCCTTCAGAGAGCTTATAATCTAGTACAGTCCAGAAAGGATCACAAGCTCCTCAGGCCCCAAGACACTAGCAAAACACCCTTGAGGGATGGAAAGAACCACTGGCGACCCCACTCTCAGGCGACCCCACTCTCAGTCCTGTCTCCCATGGGACATACCTGTACACAGGCTGCATCTCCCGGGCAATCCCGATGACAGCCGCTGGAGGGAAATTATCAAATTCCTCAAACAACTCCCGGATATTGGTCTTGTGCTTCAGGTCCAAATCCAGCTGAATTATCCGTGATATCTCTGGAGGGAGGAAGGAAAGAGATGCTTCTGAGACCAAGGATCTTAGAAGGGCCACCTGGGCACTGGGAGCCGGGCCACTCGTGAGGGTCCTTCCCCAATAGGAGTGACAGCAGCCAAGGATGCTGGGTCGAAAAGATGCCAAATGCAAAGTGGAAACCCAGTGGTGCCAGAACAGACCTGCAAGCAGAGAGATGGGGCACAGCTGTACCTGCTTCCCTCTCCTGCCAGGAGGATCCCCTGAGGCAGAATTCGAGGAGGCCAGATTGGAGTACAACAGGACAGAACAGACAGGGAGGGAAGGATTGGCAGGAATATGCCTATCAGGGAGATGGGAGCTCCATGGGAGGAGTGGGGCATGATGGGCCACACAGAAAACTCAAGGCGCTCAGTGAAGAAACTAATCAAGCTCCCACAGCTCAATCGCTTTCTCAAAGTAGCAGCACGTAAAATGAGTCCAAAATATTATCAGCATTTCTATGCAGTATTCACAAAAACCCAGAAGAAATGTCACAAAGAGAACTCCAATTTAAAATTACTACTAAGGGGGCGGCTAGGTGGCGCAGTGAGTAGAGCGTTGGCCCTGGAGTCAGAAGGACCTGAGTTCAGATCCGGCCTCAGACACTTAACGCACACACAAACAAAAACCTAGCCGTGTGACCTTGGGCAAGTTACTTAACCCCAATTGCCCTCCAAAACAAACAAACAAATAAATAAATAAAATTACTGCTAAACCCATAAAATGTCTGGCTGTTCATTCACAGAGACACACTCAAGACTTATAAAAATATAACCACAAAACAGTCTTTATAGAAGTAAAAACCTAGAAAAATGAAGAGCTAGTCTTTGTTCACAATTGGTCTGTGGCAATGGAATAAAAAAGTATTTCATTACCTAAATTAACCCATAGATTTAACATTAGACCAAACATGTTACAGAGTAGAGTCATTAAACTCAACAAAATAATACAAAAATTCATCTGGAAAATTCACAGAAAAAAAAAAATGAAAGAGGCCTACCATGATCAGATCTCAAATTCTACTATAAATTCTGCAATCATCAAAGCTAGTTGGGATTGGTTAAATAACAGAAAAAGAGGTCAGAATCATAATGCATTAGGTAGAGACAAGAACAGTCCAGTGTTTGATAAACTCAAGGAAACAAACTATTGTTAAGTCTGGATTAAATAATGTTATGTCAGCATCTTCCAACATACCTCATGTATTTAAATCAACATCTTATAGCTAATGCTACCAAATCCAAATGGATAGATGACCCACATAAAAAAGGTCACTTCATTTGGAAGATTAGAACAGAAAGAGGGTCATATCTTTCACAACTATTTTTGTGAAAAGGGGAAACTGAGAACAAGAAGAGGGGTGGAGGGGATCATAAAACAAACACTTTGGGGTATATAACATTTAAAAGCTTTTGCACAACAAAATCAGTGTTGCTAGAATAAGAAGAAAAGGTCTGGGTTAAGAAAAAAACCATGCCTTAAACATCTCTGACAAAAGTCTGACATCCAGACAAAAAGCCGTTACCCAATAGATGAGGGGTCAAAGGACATGGACCAACACTTTTCAATAGAAAAAATACAAATCAAAACAATTCTGAGGTTTCATCAAATTGGCAAAATGATAAAGGACAGAAATGGTCAGTGTTGGAGAGCTAGAGGAAGATGGCCACAGCAATTCCTACATTGTTAGTAGAGCTATGAGTCAGAGCGAGCATTCTGTAAAACAATTTGGAATGATGTAAGAAAAGTGACCAAACAGTCTTTGATCCAACAGTTCGACTGCATTCCTAGTGGAAGGTCAATAACATAGAGAAAGGTTCCAGATTTAGCCAAATGTTGACAGTAGCAACAAACTGGAAGCAACATGGCTGCTTGGATGGGAGAACAGTTGGACAGACTGGGGGTTGTGACTGTCAGTGGATTTTGGTGGCACCATCAGCCACGACAAACATGAGAAGACCAGAGACACATGTGAAGACACATCCAGTTGACATACAGAGCAGAGAACTGAAAACCACCATGAACTCAGTCATTTTGCCCACGACAGCGTCAGTGAAGCCAATGCTGACTGATGTCGGGACAGAGGCCCAGTAAAATGGCCGCTGTGCCTCTCACGCTTTCTCAGCAGATTCGGAGTCAGACAAACGAGGCTCCCATTTCTGCTCAGCTCTGCCCAGTCCTTCCCTCCTCCCCCACCAGTGCCCCTTCTCACCAATCACATGGGAGGGCTGCAGTCAGTCAATCAGTCAATAAAGGTCTATTATTGATCAACCGGCCCAGGAGAGCTCCCTCCAAAAGATGCTTCTGTTTCTAAAATAATGACCGACTTCTCTGTAGAAATGGCCACCTACAGGATCAGATGGTGATTCAAGCTGTCAGTGACAATCATGGGCAAAGGGACTGTTTAATGGAAAGTGATTTGTTCTAGTCACACAAAAAAAGTTTCCATTTTAAAAAAAATTTTAAACAAATGCTTTATTAACTTCTGTTTTACATCCTTCATTTCTGCCAGATTTTGAGTTACAATTTTCCCCCATTTTTCCCCTACCCACCTCCCCAAAATAGCAAGTCCTACAAGATATCCCCTCATCCAATCTGCTCTCTCCCACACCTTCTCCCATACCCCCTTTGACTTTTCCATTAGAGGAAGGTGAGTCTTTGTGTCCCAATGCCTGCACATCTTGTCTCCCAATTACATGCAAAAGAGTATTAATAATAGTATTTGTATATATTTGACACATTTAATGTTACGACCTTGAATTTCAGATCCATTTCCTTCCTCCCTTGTCACCCATTCCCTCTGGGGAGATAAGTAATTCAGTATATGTTGTACATGTCTAGCTATGCAAAACATTATCATAGTAGATATATTGTACAAGGCTGCTTATAATTCCTCCCACTCATCCCACCCCCCACCTGGTCCATTCCCTACATGATCCTGTCCCTCTTCTATAGTGGGTACTTCCAACCTCCCCTCACCCCAAGGATGCCCTCCCATCCATCATCCCTCCTCTCATCCCCCTTCCCCTATCCTGCTGCAGGTTGAGATATCCCATTTAGTATGTATGTCATTTTCTCCCTGAACCAAATTCAATGTGAATGTGGTTTTGCCTTTTTAGCCTTCCTTATTCTCCCCCTCCTTTGCAACCACTTCCCCTTGCTTCTTCTACATGGGATAGTTTACCCTACCCTGTCTCTCCCCATCTCCTCTTGCCACTTTCCTCTCTCACCTCATAATTTCATCCCTTGAGTATTCTCCCTTCCCAACAAATTCAACCTATGCCCTCTATCCATATATAACTGTAACCTTATACACACACATTCACATATGTATTCATATGACCACACCCCCTTCTTCCATTATTTTCACAGTGAGAAAGATATCATCAGTCACAGTTATTGCTTTTCCATATAGGAATGTAAATAGTTCAACTTTGATAAGTTCCTTTTGATTTCTTTTCCCTGATTACCTTCTCAGGCATCTCTTGCTTCTTGTGTCTGGATGTCAAATTTTCTATTCAATTCTGGTTTTTTCCTCAAGAATGCTTGAAAGTCCTCTATTCCACTGAATGACCATATTTTCCCCTGAAACAAAATACTCAGTTTTGCAGGGTAGGTGACCCTTGGGTTCATTCCCAGCTCTTTTGCCCTCTGGAATATCATATTCCATGCCCTTCCATCCCTCAGTGTAGAAGCTGCCAGGTCCTGGGCTATTCTGATTGTGTTTCCACAATATTGAAATTGTTTCTTCCTGGCTGCTTGTAGTATTTTCTCCTTGATCTGGGGATTCTGGAACCTGGCTATAATATTCCTGGGAGTTTTCTTTTTGGGATCTTTTTCAGGAGGTGATCTGTGGATTCTTTCAACCTCTATTTTGCCCTCTGGATCTAAAACATCAGGGCAGTTTTCCTTGAGAATTTCTTGAAGGGTGATTTCTAGGTTCTTTCTTTGATCATGGCTTTCAGGTAGTCCAATAATTTTTAAATTGTCTCTCCTGGATCTATTTTCCAGGTCAGTGGTTTTTCCCATGAGATATTTCACATTGCCTTCTAATCTTTCATTTGTTTGGATCTGCTTAACAGCATCTTGATTTCTCATAAAGTCATTAGCTTCCATTTGCTCCAGTCTAACTTTGAAGGAATGAATCTCCTCAGTGAACTTTTGAGATTCTTTTTCCATCTGGCAAATTCGACTTTTTAAGGCATTCTTCTCCTCATTGCCCTTTTGGGCCTCCTTTGCCATTTGAGTTAGTCTATTTTTTAAGGTGTTGTTTTCCTCAGTCAGGCTGTTGACCCTCATTTCATACTTTTCCTGCATCCTTCTCATTTCTCTTTCCAATTTTTCCTCCACTTGTCTTATTTGATTTTTAAAGTCCTTCTTAAGGTCCTCTATGGCCTGCAACCCGCTCATGTTTTCCCCTGGGGCTTTTGGAGCAGGACTTCTGACCTCACAGTCCTTTTCCCGCTCTATGCCCCCAAAATAGGAGTCTAGGGTTGCATTTTTCTGTTTCCTTTGCCTTGGCATGTTGCCACTTAATTACTTGACTTTTGGGCTTGTTGCCACACTATGGCTTTAAGGCCAGATAGAGGAATTTTCGTCCCGAACGTGTGGGGGGCAACTTCCGTTTCTGGCAAGCTGTAAACCCACCCACGACTTCCACCCTAGATCACAATCCAGATCCAGGGAGGTTAAAGCAAGAGCGATTACCCCCCAAGACTGATCGCTGGATCTCCCTATGATTTGCAGGCTGGGATCTGGAAATGCCTCTGAAAACTACCAAATGGCGTGTCTCCTCAGTGGCTTCTAGCCCCCAGGGGAGGGAGCTGACGCATTCCCCAATACAGGTCCCAAAGTCCATAGGACACTAACCTCTTACTTTGTCCTAGGCATGTCTATGTTGATAATTCTGGAGTCGCCACAGCTCCTGGTGTTCTGGGGTTCCTCCAGCCAGCTGCTGGCCCTGCCACCCTGGGGCTAAAACCTTGGCTCACGCAGACCTGGGCTCGGCTCAGCTCCCTGCACTCTGCGCGCTGGTCCTTCCTGCAGGGCTGCTGGGCTGTCCTCAGCGGGAGGTTAGCTTTTCTGTGTCATTCTGTGGGTGCTGGGGCTCCAGAAGTTGTTCAGAGTCCCCTTTTACATAGTGTGGGGGAAATCTGGGGGCAGAGTGGCTTGGATGAGCTGTTTCTACTCCGCCATCTTGGCTCTGGCCCCTCCATTTTTTAAAAAAGAAAAAAGTTTGCTCTTAGCTCCTTATTAGTAAAGACAGAAAATGAGGCCATTTCAACTTCCGACACAGACTTCCAACACAGTGGGGCATCTACAAAAGGTCCGATTCTCAATGATCTCAGGGGCCACAAATCAGCAAGATGGGACCTGGGGGTAAGAGGTGCTGATCTGCCAGGGGGGAGGGCATTCTGTCCATCACAAACATCCCAACCCCATGACAAGCCAGCTGGAAGCTCATCCGGGCCTCAGCACCCAAGAAGAGAGGCCGGCACCTCCAAAGAAGTGTGCCATCTGGTGCAAGGCTGGGAGCTTCACCAAGGGCTCTTTCCTCCCTAAAACCCTGGAAGGGAAGGGATAGATCCTGGCGGAAATGTCCCCACCAGACAGGCAGGAAAATGGATGCCCTGAAGCAAGGCCCTGAAGGGGTCTGCTGACTTCTGGTCCAGGCAGGAGCTGCCTAATTTTGTCTCCCTATACTATGCCTAGCCTGTAGTAGGTACCTAGGAAGCAGCTGCTGTTCATAGCCAGAGAAGAGGCCTGCCTGACTGGGACATCCCCTGACACTCAGGGGTAAGTCATGCCAAACTTGTCTTCCCTCCCACCACCTCCCCCAAGAACACCCTTTTCCAGAGCCATTCCCTGACCCCCCCACCCCATGATCCCCGGGATACTGAACTCAGGTGGCAGCGTGATTTCTACTGGCATTTCCAGACTGGAAGGGCCCTTAGAAGTCATCTAGACAACACCATTTACAGATGGGGAAACTGAGGAAGCCCAGAAATGGAGAGGGGTTTGCCCAAACAACATGGAGATTCAGCTGATAATCTGGAAGGAAAGTGAGGAAGGAGCCCAGAGCCTGAGATGGGCTTGGCGAGGGGCACCCAGGAAGTTTGTTGGCGGCCTCTATAATCCCGCCCAGTCCCAGGCTCCTTCATTCTTTGTTGTTTTTTTGTTTTGTTTTGTTTTGTCTTTTGGAGGGCAATTGGGGTTAAGTAACTTGCCCAAGGTCACACGGCTAGGTTTTTATTTCTGTTTGCGTTAAGTGTCTGAGGCCGGATCCGAACTCAGGTCCTTCTGACTTCAGGGCCGATGCTCTACTCACTGCGCCACCTCACTGCCCCCAAGCTCCTTCATTCTACTATAGGGTCTTTCTTAAGCTGGCAGAGATTCCTCCCTCCCCCTTATCACAGAGGAGGAAACTGAGACCCAGAGGAGTCAGTAACTTCCCAGAGGCAGAAAGCAGCAAAGGGAAGGCTTGAACCAGGGGTCCCTGATAGCAGACCTGGACCCTAGTGCTATTCACCATGCCACCATCATGAAAAATGGCCACTCCAATATGAGTGAAGGAATGCCAGAGGCAAATACTGTTTGCTAAGATCAGGTTCAGTGGTTTCCTAGTGACCCAAGGGCAAGCACAGGTGCAGGGACCCAGGGGAGGGCTGACAGCTGGTGTCCAGGCACAGAGGGCTTCCGTCAGCCTCCACTACCCTAGGCAGCTCCAGCTCCTGGGCAAAGGAGGAAGTTTTCTAAGGGGATTTAAATGGCATGTGATTCCTACAGCTCCAGCCTCTAAGCTCCATCCCTGCCCTGTTGGGGGAAGGGGGGGGGCGGGAAGCAAGGGAACTATGACCTTGAGCTTTGGCTGGAGAGGGCTAGCCCACAACCAGGTACACAGTGATGCTTAATAAAAGCTTGCTGGCTAGGACTGAGGCACATCTCATCTATCCACTTACCCAGGTCCTCTGCCTCATGCCCTGACACCCCCTGTTTCTCCAGACTTCCTGCCAAAGAGAGGAGGGTGAGGCTGTGACCCTGGGGCTGAGGCCCCTCCTCTGTATAGGGGTATGGGGGGATACCAAAGGCCCCCACCACCACCCCCAGCTTGGAAGCCTCCAGGGGCTCTTGGGAGAAAGCAGAAGGAACAACATTCAGCATCCTCCCCAAGCCCTGCCCACCACTGGGTTCCCCTCCCCACCTTCCGCCCCCTGGCATGGATCCCTCAAATGCAATTAAAGTCAAGTCAGGCAGTGGAGGGCTATGATACAAGCAGCCCCCACGAGACTGACCAGAGATCACCCAGGGAGCCAGTGCGAGGAATGAGGCAAGTCCACCGCTTAGGGGAACACAGGCAAAGCAGCAAGAGACTGGGCTCGGTGTCAGTCTGGACTTGGGTTCAAATCCGGCCTCAGATGTGGGCAAGGCACCTCTTCCCAGAAGCCTTATTTTTTCTCCTCCGTAAAATAAGGATGATAGTCACCACCTCCCCCTCCCTGCTGCACCACCCGTGAGCCACAGAAGGTTCTTGAGAGCAGGTGCTGGTTCTAATAGGTGCTATCATACACCAGACACAGGCTGTGCCCTCCTGAGACAGGGCTCATGGCAGCAGGTGGGCATGGTCCCCACAGCATCTGGCACAGACCTGGGCACACAGTGGGCATGGTCCCACAGTGCCTGGCACAGGTCTGGGTACACAGCAGGCATGGTCCCCATGGCACCTGGCACAGGGCCCATGGCAGCAGGCAGGCATGGTCCTCACAGCACCCAGTACAGGGCTGGGCTGAAGGCAGGCATGGTTCCAGAGGGCTCCATAAAAACTGGTCGGCTGATTTTCTCCTGACACTGTTGTCTGAAGGAGAGAACAGAGGTGGAAGAAAAAGAAATAAAGGAGGGACTAGTCAGACACTGGGTCAACAATCAGTAGACGGAATATTTTAGCCTTCGCTTTAGCCAACCATTCAAAAAGGCTTAAAATGAAAGAAAAAACATGTCTTTCTCCCATGAGCCCTGATCCTTTGGAGAGGGCAGTCTGTGGCTTCCTTCCAGAGGTGACCAGCCATCCCCACTCATGGAGGGGCTGCCCCACACCCTACCCCTGGTTCCAGGCTTACTTAACACAGGATTTCCTGGAAAAGTCTTTGCAGCTCCAAAGTATGGCCAACCCTAAGTGTTGGGTCACTGGGCTGCTCTTGTGGATCCTCTGCCAGCAGCACCCACAACTGGGTCACCAAGAGACCAGGGACAGGGGTAGGGCCTGGCAGATGCTCCAGGGCCCAGCCTGGCTTACACTGCCCTCCAATGGCAGATGCATAAGTGGGCATGGCTGTGACAAGAACCCCAGTTGGTGCTTAGAGGAGAGAGTGTCCCCAAGATGCCAGCAGCAAGGACAGCAAAGCAAGGTGCTATCAGCCCAAGCATGCCTTCCCACAGCACTTGAGTGCAGAGTTAATGCAGACCCACCATCTGAAATCCTCACCCATCACACACCATGATCTCCATTCTTGTACCCTCAAAGATTGGGTTTTTCCTGCTGGAAAACTGAGTATAACCAGGCCTTAAATAGAAGTGGTGGCCCTTCTTATCTGCTAATTCTCTGTTTGAGTAAGATAGTCTTTCACCTCTGAGCACAGAGGTGGGGGCACACCAGAGCACGATACTACCTACACTGTTGAACCCTCATGATTTTTGGTTAACTTTTTCTTGTTGTTACAGGATTTGATGCTGGGAGCCTTTTCTGGTTATATAATCCAAAAGTGCCAATAAAGTTTGGGTTTTAAGGAAGTCAGTGGGCCAGGAGGCAGTGTAGTCTAGTGGAAAGAACATGAATAAAGGGTGCTTAACTCTGTGCTCACTAGCTGGGGGCTCCTAGGCAAGCTGCTCCCTGGCTCAGGCCTGAGATTTCACCTCCTACCCAGATGACAGGATGGCAACAGTGACGGGGGAGAGGTTGCACCCTGCGCCCTGCTGGTGCAGCTGAGATCGGCACCATCCTGAGGAGCCGCCGGGTTGTCTACGCCAAGGTCCATCCAGAAGGGGCCCCCTCAAAAGGCCAAGGCCTGGAAGAAAAGTCCTGGTGCAGGGTGGGGCAGAGTCTGGCCAGGACCAGGAGGGCGATGACCACCATGACCACAGCAGCACATGGAGTGGGCCAAGAAAGAACAGAACAATAATGCCCTCAGCAAGGAGAGGTGAGGATGCACCTCCCCCATCCTTGGCAGCACAGGAACAGGGAACACTGTGCTACTTGTAGACTTGGCTCTAAGGGAGGGATTCAAGAACACACTTGTCTAAAAGGCAGTGAAGGGGGGGAGGGCGTGTAGGTGGCGCAGTGAACAGAGCACTGGCCCTGGAGTCAGGAGGACCTGAGTTCAAACGCGGCCTCAGACACTTGACACTTACTAACCATGTGACCTTGGGCAAGTCCCTTAACCCCAATTGCCCTGCAATAAAATAAAAACTAAAAGGCAGCAGGAGCAGTGAATGTTTGCAATCCCAAAGTGAGCCCAGTGGTCACTGCAGAGCAGGGGCCATCTTGGAGAGGAGGCGGGCACTTCTGCTCATACACACCGTGGGATTTCCTGTTTTTAGCACAGAGGTACAATCTGGGTTGGCATCAGGGAATCACCTAGAAAGTGCCAGCTGATAGAAGACACCCCCGTGCGCCAGCTGGACACAGTGCCGCCCACCCCCCCCACCCCAGAAGAGGCAGGAGGAAAACCACCCTCTCCACTCTCCTCTCCCATAAGGAATGGGGCCAGCACCAGCTGGCAGGAGACATCACTGAGCACAAGCCTTGAGGGCAGCAGCATTTCAGCATCCCGGGAGGCCTCGACCTGACACTGTCATCACCTCTCTGGTACATGGAATACCGGCAGCTTCCCTGAAGCAGACCCAAGTGCACTGCGTACTGAGGGGGCTCCCAGGGCACCTGACAGCGCTTGTCATACAGCCGGCACTAAATCAATGCTGCTATTTGTTGACCAAGAATATCTTCCCCAGAGTTGCTAACGGTGACCAGAGAGGTTTGCCTGAGGTTCAATGGCCCAATAAGGGCAGGGGCCAGCCGGGGAGACAAGCTGATACCCACCTCCACAACTGCTCCCAGAGAGACCACTCCCCACCATCGGAAACATGGCTCCAAAACCAGCAAAGTACCAAAGCAACATTCCACAGTGGAAACCTGGCTCAGGGCACCTCCACAGCTTCTGATTAGATGAGCCACGAGACATGTCATCTGACCAAGGGTGGAATTACAGCCCAGTGTGAGGGGCTGTCACTGAGAAGCTGAAAAAACAACAAAAATCCCAAGGGGGAGGGGAGGGAAACCAGCCTCCCTCCCCTTCTGGCTCCAGACCATCCAGATATCATGCCTGGAGGGCCCATTTCAAAACACAAACAAAAACCCCCCAGCAAGTGAAATCAGGAAATTGCGCTAAGAATGACCTTAGCTAAGCACAGAACTTAATGATCAAGCAGAATGACAAGCAGAAATAAACAGAGGACATTAAGGACAACAGTCTTCCCCCTTCTCTCCCTCCTTCCTTCCCCTCAACATCCCCCCCCCCATTTTGAAATCACTCCAGGCCTTTCCAAAGAAAAACATTCAATTACAACATTGAAGGGAACATTAAATCGAAGATTTCTCCTCAAGGGCAGAGAAAAAGGACGGATGTCGGGAACTGGAAAGCCAGGAATTCTGGACCTTAACATGACGTCAGCTGAGGACCTTGGACAGGATCTCTCTGCACAGCTCCCAGACAGCTGGAAAAGTCATTTTGCCAGAGAATGGAGAGCCCCTGCTCCCAATTTTAAGGGGAAGGCTATCTCACCATCTGTCAGGCCAGTTAGATTCCTTCTCAACACCAAGGACTCAATTCATTCAAAGAGTGAAAAATTGCAAGCTTTCCTTGGGCAGGGGGACAACCACTCTGGCCTTCTGGCCTGACTCAGGAGCCCCAGGGATGACAAGGGGTCACCCAGCAAGGGTCAGAGAAGATGAGAAGCTCGCCCTGGCAGCCTGGGCAAGCCTACCATGTGCCAGGCACTGTGCCAGGGGCTGGAAAACCATCCCTGCCTGCACGGAGCTTACTCATTGGTGAGGGAGATAAGGACAGATGAAAATATGGACAATAAGGCTATAAAGTGAAAGAATATGGTGTTGTTCATCCAAGGCAGGGCTGGAAGGAAGGGCAGGTGCAGCTGTGAGGGTCAGGAAGGATTTCCTGAAGAAGAATGAACCAGAGCCGCACCTTGGAGGAAGAGGACAGAGGATGGATGAAGCCCAGTAGAGAAGGGAGGGCATCCAAGGTCGGGGGGAAGGGGGGATTGGGGGGGTAGGAGGGGGCAGTGGCAGCAGAGCAAAGGCATGGAGATAAGACTGGCTGAAGGTTTACCAACTTCATTAGTCTTTTCAAAAAATCAGCTCTTAGGACAGTTTTTGTTTCCAGCTGATCTGTTTTTCCTCTAATTCTAATATCTCCTTTTAGTGCTTATTTTAGGCCTATTTGTTGCCTTTTTAATTTTTTAAAAAGCATATTCAGTATATCAATCTTCTCTTTTACGATTTTGTTCATATGAGTATGGCTGTGGACATTAGTTTTCACCAGAGGAATACCTTCACTGCATCCCTGAAATCTAGATGTGTTTGCTTCATTACTATTATTTAATATTACTATTATTTCATTACTATAAATTACCACGTTATTATTTTCTTTGATTAATAATTGTTCTTTGACCCATTAATTATTTAAGACTTTGTTATTAAGTCTCCCTTTGGGTTTTTGTCTTTCGTTTGTGTTCTGTGAACTGATTACTATTTTTACTGTGTTATGTCTGTAAAGGATGTATTTACTCTGACTTTTTACTTTTATTTGCAATATCTCTGTGCTGTAGTATATAGTCAATTTTTGTTTCATCTGGTGTTGAGAAACACATGCAATATTTTAGCAATTCCATTAATGAGTCTTTTAGCTCTACTTTGTGGGCAATTTGTTAAATTCCATATTTTTCCTTTTGTTTATCTTTCTGTTGAATTTACCCAAAACCAAGAGTGGGACATTGAAGTCTCCTGTACTGTCTATGTGTTCTAGTGGCTCAGTTAGTGTTTCTGTTGTGAATCTGGATGCCAAGGCATTTAAAGCATATCAGATGAATACTGATAGTGCTGTGTATGGTTCTTTTTAGTATAGTGAAGTCTCTTTGATTACCCTTTTTAAAGCTGTGAATCTGTACTTTTGTCTGATGGCATGACTGCAACTCTTGCTTTTTTGGAGTCACCTGATTCATAGTCAATTTTGTTTCAGCCTTTTACTTTTATTTCATATATATCTTTGGCTTTTAGGTGTATTTCTTAGAAGTAACAAGTTGGGAGGTCTTGGTTTCTTATTCAATCTGTCACTTTTTCCTTTTGTTGGATTCTTCAATCCATTAACATTTAAACTTGAGAGCTAAGTTTAAAAAAATTTTCCTCGGGGCGGCTAGGTGGCACAGTGAGTAGAGCGTTGGCCCTGGAGTCAGAAGGACCTGAGTTCGGATCCGACCTCAGACGCAATGCACATGCAAACAAAAAAACCTAGCCGTGTGACCTTGGGCAAGTTACTTAACCCCAATTGCCCTCCAAAAAGCAAAAAAAAAAAAAAAATTTTCCTCCATTTGTCCAAATATTGGGGTTTTTCCAGATTAGCATTTTTCTCCCTTTTCCTCTGTAAATACAGTATTTTTTTCTCTTCAGTTATTATAGTTTAATCTACTTTGAGGCAATCCTATTCCCACTGGCTTTCTTCTTCTCACCCTCAAGCCTACTCCCCTCTCCCATTTATTATCCCATTCCCTGGTTTTGTTTAATTTATTAGCTCCTTTTTTTTTTCTAGTTATTTAGTTCTTTTCCCTCTTTTCTCCCCTCTCATTTATGTAGTAAAGTAAAATTCATTCCCTTTCCTCTTCTTCCCTTTAACTTGTTGTTGAGGAGGTGAGAGACTAGCCTTTTCTACTTTTAGTTCATTTTCCTCATTTGGGCTCTCCTTGGTGTGAAGACAGCTAAAATTGATTTATTTCTTGCACAAAGTCCTATTTTGAAGAGGTTTAAAAGACCATGAGCATTGGAGAAAATACTGAGTTTCATCTTGTTATTCACATGACCCTGAAATCACTCACCCCCCCCCATTTGTTTTTCCTGCTTCTTCTTAGCTCCCCACTTGGCTAATGACAACCACAGACTTTTGTGCTGGAGAAAGCACTAGTTTGTTAGGAAAGTCACAATAAATCCAACTGTCTGTGTGTTCCTGGCATTGTAATGCTCCCTTCAGGGGGCAGACTGCCAGCTCTATACTCCACCCTGTCCACTTCTGCTTCTCATTATGGTTTCTAAAAATGAGGGACCTTTGGGGGAGTGACCAAAGCTGGGATTGGCTACTCTACTTTTATTCTGACTACAAACCCATTGAAAACCTTGGATCTGTTTTCCATCCTCTGGACCTTCGAGTGGCTCATGCTAAGTAAGGAGGTTCTTCTTATTCAAGGTCCCCCAGAGAATGTGGGTGCTGTCCCTGCTCCCTCCTTCCCTCCCCATCTCATACCCCACCCTGTGCCCACACGGGCAGGGTGGGGTACAAGATGGCAGCTGCCAAAGGCTCTTCTTCCCAGTTACTTATGTAAGCAAGTGGATCTGGCTTCTCACCCTTACCTGTCTACAGACCTAACATTCAGTGATGCCATGTTCTCTCCTCCAAATTCTATAAAGCCTCAGTCTTGACAAGTGAGGATGCTCTTCATTTCCCTGGATCTCACTATCCTCATCTGGGGCCTGGAGCACCCTCCTATCCCTGGAGTCAGGATCCTACAGTCTGTGTTTGCCTAAGGGGAGGATGAAGATGGGAGAGAGTGACAGGGAAGTCAGGCTCAATCAGGCTAAGAAAAACCTTCTGCAACAATTAGAATTGGCCCCTAAAGGCAATGGGTTACTTCATGAAGCACTGAGTTTCCCTTCACTGACAGTATTCCAGCAGCTTGTTTTAAAGGACAGCCCTTAAGGTCCCTTCTAACACTGAAATTCTAAGAGTCTATCAAAAGACTAATTGAATTGGGAAGTTAAAGAGTGAGGTTTCTTTGTTTTTTAAGGCCAATAAATGTGATAAATAGTTTGCGATTCTATTAAAAAGGGAGGAAAAATATAATTACAAAAATCAGACACAAGAAAGAGGAGGCCACAGAAACCATTGTAAATGAGGTTAAAGAAAAACACCCCTTTTACATACAATGAGTTGTATGAAATCCTTGGGTTGTAGGGACCTTACAACAAAAAAACCCAACACACAAGACAGTAACAAAACAATCTGAAGAGGAAAAACAGACTGAGCCAATAGAGGAAAAATGAAAGTGCCTCCTATATTGACTTGCTGATCTGACACTACTCAAATTCCAAAATTCTTCCATGACTCAATAGAAATGACTGGGAAATAGGGAGGGCAGCAGTTTGAAAGTGGGATCTGTGCAACATGTTGCCATATATACTCCAAAGTATTCCCAGGTGATGGGGGGATAGGGACTGGAACTCCCAGATGAGGAAGCCCTCTCCATCAGTGCAGGTTGGCAGCCTCACTCTAACTTACAGCAACTTAGAGTTCCCTTGAGCACAGAGTTCACTGGATTGCACAGCCAGTGTGTGGCAGAGCTGGATGTGAAGCCAGTCTCTCTGCATGAGGTCACATTCTCTTCCAAGATGCTGCACGATCTGAGTATTTTTGAGTATCCTTTGTGGATGGTACAATGATTCTCAGTACAAGTCCAACATAGAAGATTATAAAAGAATGCAGCTATTATCAAGTCAATAAGCAATAATTAACCACCTACTAGGTTCCAGGAACTGTGCTGAATGCTAGAGAGGCAAAGGAAGGAAGAAAACTGTCCCTGTCCTCAATAAGCTCATGGTCTAATGTCTAAGAAAGAAGCTGCCTGAAGAGGTCAGTGAGTTCCCATTCATAGCCTCTGCCTCATTTCTTCTCTATGAAGGGCCAGGTGTAGGCTGGGATGCTCTGTTCCCTCCACCCTTGTTGGCCTCATCCCATCACCGGTCATTCCCCAGGTGAGGCTAAAGGTGGAGCATCACTCTGGGACCCGAGCCTGGCCAGAGAAGCCTGGCCAAAGGAGGCCTAGACCTGGGTCCTGGGCAGAAGCCACAGCCCAGAGGCACCAGCAAAGCCAATCCCTGGTCACTCTTCTTTTTTTTTTTTTTTTTAAAGCAATTGGGGTTAAGTAACTTGCTCAAGGTTACACGGCTAGTCATTATTTTATGTGTGGGTGCTCATTTTCTGAGGCCGGATTTGATCTCGGGTCATCCCAACTCCGAGGCCAGCGCTCTTACTCACTGCGCCACCTAGCCACCCCTTTAGGGCAATTGGGGTTAAGTAACTTGCCCAAGGTTACATGGCTAGGTTTTTGTTTGTGTGGATTAAGTGTCGGAGGCCGGCTCCGAACTCAGGTCCTTCTGATTCCAGGGCCGGCGCTCTATTCACTGCGCCACCTAGCCGCCCCCCTGGTCACTCTTCTAACCCTGAGCCACTCTCTGGATTTCCTCATCTGGGGTGGACGAAGATGCTGATTTGACTTTTCTGTGGCTGAACTTCCTGCATTCTTCAAAACAATACAAGAAAAACAACTCACTGGCATCAACTCAGGAGATGAAAATTTAACCTCCTACTGGAAAGATCAGGCTGAGTTTCTGCATTACTCTTAAGCTTGATCTTGGGCCAAGAACTCCCCAAAGCAAGAGAGGATGGTCACCCCTCAGTGCTGATCTCCCTCCACTCCATGTACCCAGCCCCCCATCATGGAAAAGCTCAGGTCTGATCAGGAGAGAAAAAGGAGGCAAGAGGTGTCTGCCCAGCACCTTCGGTCCCAGTGGCCATGGGCAGGACCACCAAAGGCAATTAAAAAGTCCTTGGGCTGCTTTCCCTAGGTGTCATTAGGCTGATGTCTGATGATGAAGCACTATATGAGGTTTTCAAATAGCAGCTAATATTTCCTGCAGAGAATAAATGAAATATTCTGAATGTTATCACCAAATTATTCCAGCTGTGATGAAGTTATAAACAACAAAATAAGTGAATTTCCAAGCAGAACCAAGCTCTGGTGTGACTGTGAGCACAGGTCTGACTTCCACACCTCTGGGCCCATAGTTTCAGAACCACTGTCCTGGAAAAGAGCCCCTCAATGTGTCCAAGAACTGGGACTGTGGCTTGCTATGTGACCTTGGGAAGAGTCTTTTACTCTTGCTCTCTGGACAATCCTCAAAGGGGAAATCAGACCAGATAAATCTCTAAGGTCTCTCGAATCTTCTCATCCTGACTGAGGCTCTGACTCTCTCTAAGGGCAGCCTCTGGGCGCCCAAGACTTTCCTTAATTTCCTAAGGCACCTCTGGCCCATGGAGCCAAGACTCAGCCTTGTATGAAAGAAGGTACCAGAATAAAACTGAGACCTGCGAGAAGGAAACATCTCCAAATTCCATTCAACACCATCCAGCCAGCCCTGAAGTCACTACCAGGTGCCAGGTCCTAGGCAGAGCCCTCCAGCATTCCACAGAAAGAACTGCATTAATTAGGCTCTGCTGGGGTAACCATGAACAGCAGATAGGCAGTCCTAAGGCAAGGAGGGCAGCCCCAAGCCCCCCAGCATGCCATGGGAGGCAGGAAGAGATGGCCCAGAATCCCTGGGGTGAACGGGAGAGGAAGGAGTTCAGGGATCTATCCTGTCTACACAGGGAGGCTGCGCAGGAGGAAGGCTTGGTCTCCTGGGAGTGGGAGGGAGGGGTCAAGATTAAGGTTTCAGGGTGATCCTGCCCAGAAGGCAGGGCCAAGAACCCTGCCCAGGAGGGCGTGTAGGGCACTAACTTGCCCCCCTCTGCCCTGCCCTGTCTGTTCTGCACTTCAAGGCCTTACATTGCAAACACAGGTGATGGAGGAACACAGAGTCCATGATAGGGACACGCCATTCCCTCCTGTGCCAGGACAAGGAGCAATGCTCACAGGTTGGGAATCTGGGCTTGGGGCCAACTGGGTTTACACAGACTCTCTCTTGCTCCTCTATTTGTGGCCTGACCTGGTTACCAGCTGACCAGAACCCTGAGGTAATGGAGCTAAAGCCTGAAGAGCAGTGGCCAATTTATACTCAGCTCAACAAGGCCAAAGGGAGGAAGGGAGGAACCTTGGTTCCCGGCTTTCAATAAATACGAAGGGGCCAACCCCGGAGGGACCCTAGATGAGGGAGTTGAGACCCGGCAGTTAAGTAACTTCTCCAGGGTCACACAGTTGGTTCAGGAGTAAATGGGGAGGCCAGAAGAATCCCAAGTCTCTTACGACACCAAGACTTTCCTTGGGGCCCAGGAAATTCCACATTTACCAGTGAGTACAGGGGACAAGCACGCTGTACTACTTCCCACAAAGATCTGGGGCCAGCAAAAAGGCAAAGGAGAACAGAGAGCTGGGCCAACACTGCCCAGAACTTAGTGCGTCTGAATAATCTCCCAGTAACAAGAGTGACCCCCAAGTGGAAAGGTCCACCTCAGGGCTAGTGAGCTCCCTGAGACTAGAGGTCCTCAAGCAAAACTGGAATGATCCATGGCCACACATTGTGGGCTCACAGAGGACATTCTTATTCTTATTCTTTTTTTTTTTTTTGCTTTTTGGAAGGGAGAAGACAGGGCAATTGGGGTTAAGTGACTTGTCCGAGGTCACACAGCTAATAAGTGTTAAGTGTCTGAGGCCGAATTTGAACTCAGGTCCTCCTGACTCCAGGGCTGGTGCTCTACTCACTGTGCCACCTAGCTGCCCCAAGAAGACATTCTTCAGGCACTGGTTGGACTTAGCCTTTGAGAGATTATCCAGCCCTGAGATCCGGAGTTGATCATGAAATAGAGACTGAATCATACAATTCTACATTTTGCAAGGTGGAAGGGGTATAATGATACCTTGTGCAACATCATCCAGGTGTTTTCAGAAAATGTGTTTGTATTTTTTTATTTTTGTAAATCAAATCTTCTTCTTCCACTAATGTTGCTAATTTAAAGACTCGTTCTTTCATTTCTGACTGGTCTTCAAGCCGCAGGATCGTGGGCTGGATCCATCCCCCACTCCCCAGCCCAAGATAGTGCCAGGAGAGTCCTCAACATAAAGGAACCCACTGGGAAGGTGGAAATCCTTTTGGAACATGAGTGATCCCCCCAGTCTAGACTGTTGAATGGCAGACTGGGCAGGGACTCCATCCTTCTCATCCAATATCTCACTTTACAGATGGGGAAGAGGGAAAGTCCTAAGAAGGGAGGACTGTGCAAAGTGGGTGACTCATTTTCCAGTCTTCATTCTTAGGATAAACCTGGCAATTGCCACAAACGCTAACACACAAACCCCCCTCAGTTTTTGGAGGAGCTGCCCCCAAACCTGCACTACTGGTATTGTGATGCAAAAGAAAAACCTGCGATGTTCTCATATCTGTTCTTAACCATGCAGTAACTACGCACAACACCTGTGCACGTGTAACGAAGGCAGTGGCACAGTAGAGGGAGGGACTGAGCTTTTACTGAGTGCCTACCAGGTGCTGGGCACCGTGCCAAGTACTTTAAAAATATTATCTCATGGGATACAGGCAACAACTCTGTGAAATAGGTTCTTATCCCTATTTTACAGCTGGGAAAAGTGAGCCATAAAAGGTTAAGTGACTTGCCCAGGGTCACACAGCTTGTAAGTGTCTGAGGCAGTATTTGAACTAAGGTCAACAGAGAGAGTGTCAACCTCCCCTGGACTCAGAAAGACCTGATTTTAAATCCTGCAGAGGTCACTTCTTAGTCAAATGACTGAGCAAACTGCTTACCCATTCTCAGCCTCCATTTCCTCACCTGTAAGAGTGAGCGGGTTGAACTCTGTGGCCTCTGGGGTCTCTTCTGGCTCTAGACTTAGGCTCCCACATGCCCTGTGACCACCTCTGAGTCAGCCGTGCTCCATGGTTGTTTCTGTCTAGTTTCTGATTTTATAGTGGCAATGAATGTGTTTGCTATTCTCCCTGTGCTGATATCCCTCCTCATCACCTCCTCCAAGGCTGTCCAGATTTCCTTGTGTTCTCCAATTTTTCTTTTCAGGGGCCCTCCTACTTCCTTCTAGCACACAGCACAATGTCCTCACCCAATTCCTGACTGTTGGACAGGGAAGTTGCTTCCAAATTTATACTGTTACAAACAACACAGCTATGAATAGTTTTGTATAGAACAGTGTTTTCCCCCCTCATACTAAGGTCTTTGGGACACAATATCAGCATTGAGCACAGTGGGCCAAAAGCTATGATCACTTCTAAGTCTCTGTCCGTGGTTGGCCACACTATTGTTCAAAGAGTGCACCAGTCAGCTGGGCCAGGCATGATCTGAAAGTTGGCCTGCTTGTCTACAGTCCTACCAACATCACTCCCTTCTCCCACTGGTGATGTCCACCTGGAGCTCCATTTTGGGGATGGGCCCAGGTCACTCAAACCTCATTCTCCTTCCCACACAGCTGGATTTTATGGACTTCAACATTGTGCCCCCAGCAGGCACTTTCCCCCTCAACCCCAATTTACATCTCCACTGCCTTCTCTGTGTTGTCTTTCTTCATTAAACGTGAACTCCATAAGGGCAGGAAATGCCTTTATTTTTGTGTCACCAATGCTTGGCACATGGTAGGTGTTTAATAAATGTTTACTGCCCACCTGCCTGAACCCTGAAGGGGAGACAGGAGGCAGTATGTGCCAGGCAAATCAGGTCACCATTACCTCCCCCTGACTTTGACAGCCCAGGACCCCAGAGCTGTGGGGATAGCTAAGCTTCCAGCCCAGGGTCCTCAGCCATCCACCTGGGAAGTCACTCCCATGGAAAAGCAGCCTAAGGAATAATGGCTCCTGCAGGGGCTATACCCACAGCTGCTGAAGATCCAGAAAATGGAATTTTCTCCCCAAAGTCCTCGGCCAAGTCCAACGGCTCAGTTTCAGACACTGACAGGACATCTCTGATTTATATACCTTGGTAAAACAATAACAGTATATATCTAGAGAAATAAAGACTATCTAGGGAAGTAATGAAAAGAGATAGAGACAAAGGGAAATAGCACTTTGGAGCTCCCAACTGTGAAGCAGCAATCATCACAACCATTTGGTATTGGTTAAAAAAAAGAAACATCAACAGGACAGGATAGACAAGAGTCTAAGAAGAAATGGAGCTCTCTAATTTGGTGTCAGATAAACATAAATTATTTGGGAAAAAACTGCCTGTTTGATGGAAAAAAAACCTGAGAAAACTGGAAAATGATCTGGCACAAATGAGGTTCAGACCAACCCCTTACACAACACTCCCTGATATATTCTTTTTTTTTTTTTTTTTGGAGGGCAATCGGGGTTAAGTAACTTGCTCAAGGTCACATGGCTAGGTTTTTGTTTTGTGTGTGTTAAGTGTCTGAGGCCAGATCCAAACTCAGGTCCTTCTGACTCCAGGGCCGGTACTCTACTCACTGCGCCACCTAGCCGCCCCTCCCTGATATATTCTAAATGGCTACATGTCCTTCACATTAAAGATCAAACTATTTTTTAAAAAACAGAAGAAAAATAGATCAAATATCTTTCTCAGCTATGGGTAGGAAATGGATTGTTAGCCAAGCAAGGGACAGAGGCGATGACAAAGGGTAGTGTTATAGGAATGGGAATCTGAAGATCTTCCCTGCTCTTTGATAGTCTTTGATAGGTTTAGGTAACTGAGAACCTTCCCTGATTTGAGAATATGCTCTGCACCCTAATGGGCTGAATGTGGTCACCTGGAGGCTGTGGTGGGAGGCTTGTTCTTCAGGAACACCCACACCTTGTTACTTTGTGATTGGGCAGTGGGTCACAAGGGTTGTGATGGTCTCTAACCCAGGAGAAGGCTATATATACCCTGATGTGAGGTTTTGTTTGGGGGCTCACTTTGGGAAGAGTTGTGTGATTTGACCAGACAAGACTCTGGGCAGCCATTGAGTCCCTTGGCTTTGAAAACCCAGATGTTGGTGCTTCCCTCTCTGGTAACCGACTAGGTATAGATGTAATGGTCAGACAGCTGGAAGCCCTGTCTGCTGACCTGTTTCTCTGTCTGCTTGTAACTTCTGTTTGTATTCTCTGACTGAACTAAGCAAAATGATGTACGTTTGATCAATTAAAGTGAGATTGTTGACCCATTTTGAGTTGCTTTCCTTTGTAGAAGCAGATCTAAGAATCTGTGTTGGCAGCCACCCTGGGTATGCTAGGGTGCTTGCTGCTACAGGTAGATAGTTAACTTTGGTTACATAAAACTGAAAAGCTGCTGTACAAACACAGGATGAGAAGGGAAGTGGTCAAATGAGAAAAAGAAATTTGTATCAAATTTCTCTAATAGAGGCTTGGTACCCAAGATATGTAGACAACAGATTATATATACATATATATATATATATATATATATATATATACACAATATAAATATACATACACACATATATATGCAGGTGTGTATATACTCACATATAATATAGACTATAAATATAGACTATAAAAGATCTATTAATATCATATGACATATACACATGTGAACACTTATATATTTATATTATATGTTATATATTATATAATAGATATTATATAATATAAAGATATATGAGAGATCAAATAATCCAAAGCCATTTCCCAATAACTAAGGAGTCAAAGGATTTGAATAAATAGTTCTGAAAGGAAAATGAAAAACTATTAACAATCATATAAATATGCTCCAAATCACTAATAAGAGAAATGCATATCCAAGCAACCCTGAGATGTCACATCCTGATGAACATAAGATGGGGCTGGTCAGTGGGAGAGGGGCTGGTGGAGGCTGGGCACACTGGTGCATTGTTGGTAGAGCTGCACAGCCATCTTGGAAATCAATGTGGATTTATGCTCCTCAGGGATTAGGAGGCCAGAAGCCAAGCCCTGCACTCACAGCATCCCACACCCTCTGCTCTGATCAGGGTCCTTGTCTATCCAATTGCTAAGTGTCCCACTTGAACACCACAGTCCCTAAAGAGGAAACATGACCAATGCCTTCCTACCATGGGAATTTCACAAGTTCTCTTGAGCACCAGTTCCAAGAGGTGACACCACAACCTTTCCTGAAGCCCCAGCTACCTGTGCTCACACAGCCACCAGACTAACCGTCTCCTTTTACAGAGGAGGAAAGAACAGCCAAGGAGCTGAGGGGACTTCTTAAGTCACGAAGGGACTGGGGGCAGATCCAGGCCCCATGTATCCAAACCCAGCCTGCTTCCCCCCATATCAGTCAGCTTCTTTCCTGCCTGGCTTCCAAATGCCAGCCAACACTTACTTAGATCTTAGTAATGAGCTAATGCCCATTACTGGGGTCATCATAGCCTTCTCCTTTCAGTCACAAACATTATCAAAGCTCCATATGCCTGCCTGGCTCTTACTAGATACAAAACAATTTGACAAGAGGCCTCCCGAATGGGCGGGGGAATGCTGTCAGCTTGACTCAAGGGGACCAAGGAGTGGAAATATCTGGATCTCCTCTAATATCTACTCTCTGGAGGCCAACACCACCTGGCTTCAAGGCAGTGCTCCCACGGGGGACCAGCAGAGACTAGGCTCCTGGGCTGCCAGAGGTCTCCATATCCCTGGCTCAGAGACCCCTTTTCCTACTAAGATCGGGGCTGGCCAAACATTCTGAAACATGCAGTAATCAGAGAGAAACAGGTTTCTGGAAGGTTTTTTGGTTTGTTTTCTTAAAAGCCAATTTAACTCAGGAAGTAGCTTTTAAAAACCCTCCTCCATGCATTTCTCACCGTATTTTAGAAAAACAGCCCCATTTTCTGCTCTTAATATTTCTCCTTCCAATGTCATGGAAACACAGCATCACATGGTATTCCCTCATCTCTCTATTCTTTTGACTGCGCCAAGCCCTGGCAAACACTAGTTCTGCACCTCTAAAGCCAACCAGGGAGGTGGGAGGCAGTGAACACAACAAAAGGGCCAATGGCTCCAGGTGCAGAGACCAGTGGCAGATCCTGCCTTGGCCACTGAGGAGCCCCCGGGGCCCTGGGCAAGCCAAGCTGCTTCATCTGCAATGAGGAGGCTGGTCTGATGACCAAAGGTCCCCTCCTCCCTCTCTGGCTGTCAGACTGCTCAGCATCCACTTCCCACATGCCCACCCCAAGAGAACAGAGACTCTCTGAAGGCAGAGGCTGGACAGCATCTCTCTCCCTGACCCCAGTGACCACAGCAGCATCATGCAAATAGCAGGAGCTTAGTTAGCATCTATCTACTATAGGATTGATTCTGGAGAAAGCACTCTACAACTCTAAGATGATAAAGGAAAACCTCATCGGTATTTCACTTGCCCACCTCCACCCTCCAGGTAAGGGCCAGACAACCAAGGTGGGGCTGCTTTTAATACACCCAAGGGCGACCCTTGGGAGGACCTGAGGGACAGACCCAAGATGATCAAACATCAGTGCCAAGGACCTGGGGGAAAGATGAAATGGGGGCCCACGCTTCTTTCCCAGCCTGCGGCCCTTTCTGGCATCCATGGCTCCCAGGAGCCAAACTCAGAACCTGCCTTCCTTCCCATAGCCAAGAAATGCTCATGGACAAAGAAATCTTCAGAGGCCCCAGCAAGTCCTGTCTGTCCTTCTGGAGAAAGTAAAACCAACTGCTCCAGTTTATTCCATGAAAAACAATTCTCAAAAGAACTGAAATGTAGTGCAAACATTTGAAAAAAAAAATACTTCAGATCACCAATAACAAAAAAAGCACTTCAGAACAGCCCTGAGGTTTCACCTCCCATTCTGAATAAAAACGTAAAAATAAAAAATCTACAGAGCAGACTCCAACAATTTATCCAAGAAGTCGTTATGACCAAGTGAGATTTATCCCAGGGAAGCAAGGATGGATCAACATTAGGAAGAAAATCAATACAATCAATCGTATTAAAAACAAAAAGATACCAAACCACATGGTTATCTCAGTAGAAGCAGAGAAACATTTTTGACAACACACAGATCTAGAAGGATGTTTTTAATATCACAAAAAGCATCCCCCCAAGACCAAAAGTGAACATCTATGCAATGGGAAAACCCTACAACCTTTCCCAAGAAATACAAAGTAAAGCAAGTATGCTTTCCCTCCTCACTATGATTTGATATCGTTCTGGATATGTCAGCAAAAGCAATCAGACAAGAGAAAGAAATCAGAAGTATAAAGATTGATATGTAGAGAGGAAATAAAATTGCCTCTATTTGCTAACAATATGATGGCTTACTTGGAAAATGCTAGAGAATCAGCAAAGATAATTAATTAAATAATTAAAGCAAATAATAAATTAAATAAATAAAAATAATTAATAATCAATCAAGATAATTAAGAGCTTCAGCAAAGTTGAAGACTACTAAATAAAAACTCATTTCCACATAACAACAATAAAAAAAATTAAGGGGCACTAATAGAAAGGGAAAACATTTAACACCAAATAACAATAAAGAAATAATATCAAATAACTACAAAATACATAAAATATCAGTAATCAATCTCCCAAAATGTATAAAAGACTTGTATAGATTCAATTAGAAAGTGCTCCTTAAAAAATATAAAGAACACTTAAACAGTTGTAGAAATATTCAGTGTTCATGTCTGGGCCATGCCAGTAACATGAAAATGACAATATTACAAGGTTAATTTACATTTTTAAAGCTATTTAAAGCTATATCAAATTATTGAAGAGGTACTTTGTAGAACTTGAAAAATAATAACAAAATTCATTTGGAAAAAAAACAAAAGATCTAGAATATCAAGGGAAATTATGAAAAAAAGTAGGACAAAAAGGGACAAGGGAGAATCATATATAACAGAACTCAATAACCCAGTGCTCATGGGGCGGCTAGGTGGTGCAGTCAGTAGAGTGCTGGCCCTGGAGTCAGAAGGATCTGAGTTCGGATCCGGTCTCAGACACTTAACACATACAAACAAAAAAAAAACCTAGCCGTGTATCCTTGGGCAAGTTACTTAACCCCAAGTGCCCTCCAAAAAAAAAGCAAAAAAAAAAAAAAACCCTAGTGTTCAATAAGTGAGAAAAAATAAATTATTTTGGAAGGAGCTCTTTATTTGATAAAAAAAAAAAATGCTGGAAAAATCTGAAAAGCAGTCTGGCAGAAATTAAGCATAAATCAACACCTTCAACAGCATCCATATTCCACAATATATCCTTTTTGGTTTTTTTTTATATATTTGAAAGATTTAATTTTAAAACTTCAAATTCCAGATCCACTCCCCTCGTCCCCCACCACCCACCCCAGCTGGGAAGACAAGCAATTCAGTATGTGTTGTACATGTATAGCTATGCAAAACATCACCATAGTAGATATATTGTAAAAGACTGGCTATATTTCCCTCCCAGCCATCCACAATATATTCTAAATGGATATGTGACCTTAATATTAAAGGTCATATTATTAAAAAAAAACTTAGAAGAGAGACAGATCATATACCTCTAGCAGCTCTGGGTAGGAGACATACACTTAGCCAAACAAGGGCTAGAAGTAATTACAAACAATGAAATAGATAACTTTGATTACACACAATTGAAAAGCTTCTGCATAGACAAACATTAATGCACCTACAATGAGAAGGGAAAAAGTCAAATGGGGGGAAATCTCTACCAAATTTTTCAGATGAGTTTGATATCCAAGATATATAAACAACTAACAGATACATATGTATACATACATGTATGTACACACAAAACATATATCCAAAAGCCATTCCCCAATAGATAGGGCAATTGGGGTTAAGTGACTGGACCAAGGTCACACAGCTAGTTTGTTGTTAAGTGTCTGAGGCCAGATTTGAACTCAGATCCTCCTTCCTCCTGACTCCAGGGGCAGTGCTCTATTCACTGTGCCACCTAGCTGCCCCTGGAAACTATCTTTAAGAAGAAAATCTTCATATACACCAAAATATTTATAGCAGCACTTCTGTTATAACTAAGAACTGGAAACAAAGTAGATGCATACCGATTGGGGAAAGGCTCAACAAAATGTGGTCCAATACTGTAACAGAATATGTAAGAAACAATGTGTGTGTTGGATACAGAGAAGCCTGGAAAGATCTCCATGAACTGATACAGAGGGAAGTGGGCAGGACCAGGAAAGCACTAGACACAGTAACTACAACCACATAAATGGAAAGAACCACAACATACAAAGTATCAAGAGAATATTATAAAGTCACTAGGAACCAGCCCAGCTCAGCCCCCCCCCCCCCGCCGCCCCTTTTTTCAGACTGGCTCTATATGTTCTATCAGTGAGGCAGGCTGTTTCCCTTCTTTTTCTTTTGTGAAGCATTCATATATGTTATCTCATGTGATCCTCACAACTACCTTGTGAGGTAGATACTATGATTATCCCATTTTACAGTTGAGGAAACTAAGGCTAAGAAAGGTTAAAGTGACTTGCTCATAGTCACACAGCAAATTTGTGTCCTGCACAGCAGGATTTGAATTCAGGTCTTCCTTACTCCAAGCCCAACAATCTATCTACTATGCCACTTTGCCATAGATGCCATGTCTAATGTCCATCACAGCCCTCTGTGATCATCAGACCAGCATCCTTGTGCCAAAAACAGGCTAAATTCCAATGTCAGACCCTAGGGGCTACCCCAGAAAACTGATGGATAAAAGACAATGATAAAATATAACCAAAGCCACTTAAAACGGAACATTGTAAACTTACCCTGATATTTTTTTTATTTTAAGAAGCTCAAATCTCTCATCTCCAACCTGTTCCATTGCAACACCAACCATGTTTCTGAATAACTTATCCTAACATCCTTGGAGAAGAAACCAGCATCAGAGACAAGGAGGTTTGAGTGGGAGAGGAGGAGGAAGAGAGAAACGGAAGAGAGGGGGGGAGAAAGGGTAGGGGGAAGGGAAAAGAAAGAAGGGGGAAGAGAGAAGGGAGGAAGAAGAGTGAAGGGGAAGGGGGAAGTAGGAAAGGAGAAGGAAGGGATGATGAAGTGAGAAAAGAGAAAGGAGGGGGAGGAAGGAGGAAGAAGGGAGAAGGAAGGAGGAAGGGAGAAGAGAAGAAAGAGAAGGGAGGAGGAATAAAGAAGGGGAAGAGAAAAAGAAGGGAGAAGAGGGAAGGAAGAAGGGAGAAGAAAGGAGAAGAGAGAAGAGGAAAGGGAGAAGGGGGAAGAAAGAAGGGAGAAGGGGAAAGAGAGAAGAAAGGAGGAAGGGAGAAGCATTTTTGTAAGTTTTAGTTCTATGATCAAAAAAGAATTGTTAAGAACATGGTACAGTGGAAAGAATATAAGATTTAGTCAGAATGTCTAGGCTTAAACCCTGACTCTGCTTCTCACTCAAGCCCCTCCCATCTCCAGGCCTTGGTTTCCTCCTCTGTGAAATGACAACCTTAGACTCAAAGCTCTCCAAGGTCCCTGCCAACCCTGAATCCAAGGATCCTATGGCACAATGCTATAGGAAGGGACTTTTTCTACCCATAGCCCCACCCATCTATTCCTTGACAACAGACAGGCCTCCTCTCTCTCCATACCTCAGCTAAAGAGAGAGGATCCCTCAACTACCCCCCTCTCTCTTAGGAGGGAATTATAGTTATTAGTGGAGGCCAAGGAAAGTACTCTGGGCAGGCTCCACCCAGATCAGGAAGAAATCTGCCAGCCATGGGAGTGATGTGGCCGGCTGAGCTTGCTGTCCCAATTTTTGAGCAGCCCAGAGCACTGAAGGCCAGCCCATGAGAAGTCAAGGCCCCTCACACTTGGCCACACCTCACCCCATCCAACACAGCCTACGTTCGTTTCCACAGGGCAATGAGGGAGGACCACATCCCCCAGAGTTGTGCCATGTTCCTGCTAAGTATCCTTTCCAGGTGATGGCTCAACACCTCTGCTGGTTAAGTGTTAGGTGGCCCATGAAGGTCTGGTTTCACTCAGTTCCAAACCAACCCCGACTGGCCCAGTCTACAAGAGAGAACCTAGGCCTGAGGGGCAGCAGCCTTGCCCCAGACTTGCCATTTCATTAGGCAATCCTGAAGCCCAGGGAGAAGCCCCAGGCACCTGGGGTGGGGCTGCCCGAGGCAGGCCTCAAAGGAGAGCCTGGTAGTGACTCAGCACACATTTTGCCCATCATATCCAGTGGACCTGCCACTTTCCCAATAGAATGCAGACTCTTTGAGGGCAGAAAGTGCATTTCTGTTTTTTTTTATCCCCAGCACGTGACACGGTGATGTAATGATGTGATAAAGGGAGGCTGCCTGGTTCCCTGGGGCCACGGAGGCTGAAAGAACTTGGACTCAGAATCTGCCTTGGCCACCTGTCTGAAGCCAGGCTCACTGCTTCCTCCCTGGGGGGCCCATTTTCCTCAAATGTCGAACAAGGAGATTGGGCTAGAGGAGCTCAAAGGGCCAATTCTATGATCCTGTGAAGGAGTGAGAGGTAAAGCTGACCATCGCCTAGGACCTGGATGTCTCGCCTTCTGAACAAGACCTTAGAGATGGTGTTAAAAATCTCTTAAAAAAAAAAAAAAGATCAGATTGCACTGGCTGATCCTTAGAGCATCGGGAACAAAACTAGACATCGGGGCACAGGGATAACCTGGGCAAAACCAGGTTAAGGCTCTATCTCTAGAATCTTATATAAAATTTGTTTTTCGTGCACTCTCTTCCCCCCAAAATAAAGGCTCCAGGGATCGTGGATGTGGCTCTGGAGGAGCCCCCTGAGACCACCCGGCCCTCCCCCGCCCCTCCTCCGCCTCTCCCCCCACCTTGCCCAGGCAGGGAGCATGGGGCAGACTTAAGCCAGCGTCTCTGATTCCAGGGCTGGCCATCTTTCCCCTGTAGCACACATTTGCTGGTTTGTATTTAAGTTTCTAAGTCCGTGTTGCTCTCCCCAGAAAGAAGGATCCTTCCCTGAGGTAAGGATTGGTTTTTTCTTTGCCTAGCACAGTGCTCGGCCCAAAGTAAGGACTCGGTAAACACTTGTTGAATTTGGAAACAGACGGATTGTTATTCCAATTTTATAGGCTAGCCGATGGACCACAGATTCATGATCGTTTGTCATAAAGCTCTACGCAAATGCCCGACACAGACCGTGGGCATCCGCAATCAGACCCCAAGAAGCCCCCGGGGCGGCAGCCCGCCCCAGCGCAGAGCTGGACTGAGAGTCCCCCCCACCCAGACCCCAGAGAAGAGCAGAAAAGGCTTACTGTTTGGGGGGCGAAGGCAGGCCCCGGCCCCTGGCCCAGGCTCGGCGCGGCCGCAGCAGCAGCCTCAGGATGCCCAGGATGTCGCCAGCCAGCTTCATCTGCAGAGCCCGTCCGCCAATCCCTCGCCTCCCCTCCTCCTCGCCAGCCCCTCTGCGGCAGGCTGGAGCTGTCCGTCATCCTGCCGCTCCCCGCACTGAGCAGCCCAATCCCTCCCTCGCGGGCCAGGGACACGCAGCAGGCGGGGGCGGCGCGGGAGGCAGCCCCCCAGCCCTGCTGGCTTGCTGCTGAGCGGGGGTGGGGGCTCGGGGCTGGCTCGGTGCCTCCCGGCTGCAGCAGGACCAGCAGTAGGGCCATGATGCGGATGGGCAAGGAGAAAACAAGGAGCAGCCTTGACAACAAGGTGTTCCCCCCCGCTGCCCCCGCCCGAGCCAAGCCCCGCGCGTTACCGAAGGCTGCATTGGGGGGAGAAATGGAAGCTGAGCTTGGCTTCTTAAAGAGCCCCAGGGACGTCCTCACTATGGAGGCGGCTGAGGCCGGCCAAGCCCCAGGGACAGGCAGTGGGCATCATGATCCCACTCAAAAGCATTTACTGGAGATTGGCGCAGGGAGAGAGCCCCGTGCCCGCACACCGAAGCATGCCCAGAACATCGGTAGGCAAGGAGCTGAACCAGACGACCTGGGAGGGCCCTACCAGCTGACCTTGGGTCATATCGGTAAAACAGGCTGATGCTGCAAAGCCAGGCGAGGCTTCCTTGTGGGCAGACCTAGAGATCCCAGAGGGAGGGAGACAGAGCTCAGCTCCATGCCCATCCTCACCCAGCATGGGGAAGACCCCTCCAAGCTTCAGGTGGCGGAGCCTCTCCCACAACTGTTAAGTCTACCTGAACCCAGGGAGGCTTCTCAACCTGGGGATCCTGGTTGTGGAGCAATTTTCGCACAATAATCTCACGATTGTATTTCAAATATAAATGTTCTTCTATGGAATCTTAAATATTTTGTGTATTTAAATCTATTATTCTGGAAAGGAGTCCATAGGCTTCCCCAGGCTATTACCCCCATTTGACAGAGGAGGAAATAGGCAGCCAAAAGTTCAATGACTTTCCCAGAGTCACACAGTTAGGAAATGTCTGAGGCTGAATTTGAACTCAAGGCCTCCTGATTCCAGGCCTAATTATCCAAGATCAGGGCAAGCCCCAATGCTGGCTTCAGAGTAGGAGTTTCCTAAGTGGGCTGGTTGGATTAAAATGAATTACAAGAAAAGGACCATGCTGAACGAGGAACAAGATGCGTCACAGTTTTCTTGGCTTTCGCCTCAGGACTGAGAACCCTCCCCGCCAGGCCATGAGCCACAGGGGGTCAGAGATATATAGCCTGAGGCAGGGGGAGGGGAGGAAGCCTGCCATCCACCTGGTACAGGCCTAGGCCAGGGTGACTGCTGCCCAAGCTGGGCAAACAAGCTATGATGAAGGGTATTTTAATTTTAAAAAAGCAGTGTCCCCCAAGGCAGGAAGAGAGAGCACATTCTCCCCGGGGAATCAGGGCTGTGATTTCCCTCTACTTAAGAGATGCCTGCTGAACCATAGGAGTTCCCTCTCTCTCTCCCCCCCCCCATGGGCTCTGGCAGCAGGTGGCATTAGCCTGGGCATGGGTCCAAGGACAGGAAAGAGGCTCAAGGAAAAGACATTGGGTGGGAGGAGGCCCAGGGCCAAGCTGGCCCAAGACACACATATGGGTCAGTCAAACAGGATGTGGGGTGGGGCTGGGGTGGGGAAAGGGGGGAAATGCTTCCAGGGAGAGCCAAGGACCAAAGGAAGGTTGTGTCAAAGTGCCCTGAGAGCCCTCTCTGGGATCAGTTAGACTTCCTGGAAGTAGGCCTCTGGACTCAGCCCCACTTCCCTATGGTTCCTGCTCTTGTCTGGAAATTTCCATTCCACAATGCAAGGTCCTGTGTCAACAGCCTCTAACATCAGCTATCCCTTAGTATGCCCTGCCCCCCATAAAGCCTGTGAGCCTGGGGGGCAGGGCAAAGGCCATACTGGTATGGAGGTGACAAGGGACTCGACCATCCCTGCCATCACCCTGGACAGTGGCCTCAGCCTGACAGAGCCTGTGTGCTAAGACCCAGCATGGCCTAACAGTGCAACCAAGGCTCCCCTTCCCCTTTCCTCACTAAACAGAAGCCTTCAGATTCCCAAAATACATCATCTGGTCTCTGTCCAAAAATCCCCCAAGGATGGAGGCAACTGGCTCCATGCCTGAACAGTCCAAGCCTAAATCTGCTCCTTTGTAACTCCTGCCCTGAGGCCCAAGCAAAGCCCTCCTCCCCACAGCAACCCAGCGGCCAAGTGCGCCCATAGTCTTCTGTCTCCGGGCTAAACATTCTGAACTCCCTCAAGTGACCCACACAGGCTGTGGATTCCACACCCTTCCCCATGCTGATTGCCCTCCTACACCTCCGGCCCAGAACATGCTGCTCCTGGTCCAGCTAGGGACTGACCAGCTTAAGGACTGTGGGGTGATTTCCTCTCTCCCCCAGGCAGTCTGCAGCCCACCCAACTCCCCAGAACGTGCTAGCCATGCCTAACCATGCCTCCCTCTTCCCTGTTCTGAAGAAGCTCACACTGATTTTTATTTATTTTACACAAACCTAACTCTAATGGCTTTCCTGTCTTCAGACTCAGGATTAGGCTCGAGCCCATCAAGACCTGGTTGGGTCCTGATGCTGACATCCAGGGAGTCCGGAAGGTTTCGGAGGAAGGGGGCAGGGGCATGGGAGGTGCTTCCTCTTCCTGCTTTCAGCTCCCCTCCTCCTCCACTGGGCCATAGGCAGAGGGCTAAGGCCAGGGAAAGGGCCACAATCCCCTATGCCTTTGAGGTAGAACCCTGAGCCCCCAGGAACCTGCTCCTCAGAAAAGAAGGGGAGTCAGGGAACCAGCACCAAGATTCCTGAGTGGAAGCAGGCTTAGGAGGTAGGGACTACTTTTAGGAACCCCCTATTCCTCCACCATCCCTAGGGCCATGTAAGGGGAGGAAAGCTTACCAGTGTCTCCACCCCAGCACAGGAGGCTGAGGTACACCAGCCCTGGCCTCAAATCCCTCCTGACCCCTAGCACAACCTGTAACCTTCCCCAAGCCACCTCCCTACCCTGGGCTGGTTCCCTCCTCTTATAAGACTGCAGGGCTGGCCAATGGACTGAGGTCCCTCCAGATCTCCAAGTAGGATCCTCTGGCCTGTGACCCTATGCCCAGTCCCCTCACTCTTCCTCTTCCTCAGGGAGCCGTCTGCAGCTAGGCAGACTTATTCTCTGCTTTGAGGAGGATCTCTGCATTTTGGGAGAAATCTGGGGATGTCAGGGGGGTTGGGGTCACAGGATTCAAACCAACACCCTGAACCTTCTGCATTTACAACAAGGTTCTGAGCTATCAGATGTTCATAGACCAGGTAAAAAATCAGAACAGAGGGTGGAAGGGAGCTGGGGGGGCAAAACAGGTATCAGACCAGAGAGCCCGGGCCAGGGGAGCAGCCCACAGACCGAGAGAAGGGCAGACCTGGATGCAATAACTGTGGAAGACCTGAGCTCTCTCCTGATGGAATGCTGTGGTCAGTCAGACCAGGAGGAAGCTTACCTTGGGTGGAATGATGAAGAAGGCAGGCACAGGGGTGGGGGGAGGGGATGAGCCAACAGCCCGGCCAACCCCAAAGCCTCACAAAGCCTGACTTCACGGCAGGGCCGCTGACTTGTCTCCATCATCTCATTCATGAAAAGATGGCTCCTGGCCTCAAGCAAGTGACCGTGGAAAGGACAGATCCAAAACAGACCCCTTGTGGGCCCCCCACCATGATGAGAGGGAGGGGCCTGGCCTACCTTGTCCTCAGGGATCCTGAGGAGCTGGGCATTTATACCCATAAGATGCTCTATAGTCTGACTGACCTTGTCTGCCCAGGAAAATTGGGAGCACTGGGAAGGCCTGGCCCATCCTGGGGGCCTGAGAAATCCTATAGTAAGGACAGAGAGGAAAGCAGAGGCAGTCAGATTCAGGCCTAATGGAGAATTAATTGTGTGGTTTTCAGGGGGTGCAAAGCCAAGATGGCAGAGTAAAAGCAGGAACTTGCTTGAGCCCCAGCTCCAGCCACCTCCAATACTTGTAAAATATGATTCTAAACAAATTTTAGAGATACAGAACCCACAAAGTGACAGAAAGAAACAAATCTCCCGCTGAAGGCAGCCTGACAGGCCAACAGGAAGGGTTGAGTGCATTGAGCTGGGAGCCCAGCATAGTCGCATGTGCGCAGGCCCAGACCTAGAGTGGTCCAACCAGTGGCAGAGACTGGCCAGAGCAGACTACAGGAGAGTGGATCACTGGCAGCTGTGGCAGTTTCCAGACTGCTCAACCCATAAAGGCCAAAGATAAAGTAAAAGGTCAGTGGAGAACCCTGTTGATCCAGGGTGAGAGAAGGGCACAGACTGGCCCCTGCCCCCAGGGCAAGAAGTGGGGGGGGTGGCAGCTGCACCTGCTGCCATGTGGCTGCCTCCAGAGCTCCTGGCCTGCAGATCGTAGGGGGACCAAGAAACCATTCAGAGGGTTGGATCTGGATCATGGTCTTGGTTGGTGGTCCTGGGGTGTGTGGCCAGTATGCTAGAGCTTGCCGGAGTTGTAGAGAGGGTGCCCTCCTCAGACTTCTGACAACATCTGCAAAAACCCCAGTGATTTGGGACACAGCTCTCCTCAATCTGGAAGCAGAGTTCTACCTTGGCAAAGAGCTCAAAAGCCAAGTAATTGGCTGGCAATATGAGCAAGCAGAGGAAGCACAAACAGAGCATAGAATCCTTTTTTGGGGACAAAGAGGATCAAAACATGGATCCAGAAGAAGATAACAGTGAAGTCAGAACTCCTGCATCAAAAGCTTCAAAGAAAAATATGAATTGGTTACAGGCCATGGAGGAGCTCAAGAAGGATTTTGAAAATCAAGTAAGAGAAGTGGAGGAAATATTGGGAAGAGAAATGAGAATGATGCAAGAAAATCATGAAAAGCAAGTCAACAGCCTGCTAAAGGTGACCCAAAAATACACTGAAGAAAATAACACCACAAAAAATAGACTAACTCAAATGGCAAAAGAGGCCCAAAAAGCCAATGAGGAGAAGGATGTCCTAAGAAGCCAAACTGCCCAGATGGAAAAGGAATTTCAAAAACTCCATGAAGAGAATAATTCCTTCAAAATTAGATTGAAGCAAATGGAAGCAAGTGGACTTTATGAGAAATCAAGATACTATAAAACAGATCCAAACAAATGAAAAAGAGAAGGCAATGTGAAATACCTCATTGGAAAAACCACTGACCTGGAAAATAGATCCAGGAGAAATAATTTAAAAATTATCGGACTACCTGAAAGTCATAATCAAAAGAAGAGCCTAGAAATCATCCTTCAAGAAATTCTCAAGGAAAATTGCCCTGATATTCTAGAACCAGAAGGCAAAATAGAAATTGACAGAATTCACCAATTGCCTCTTGAAAAAGATTCCAAAAAGAAAACTCCCAGGAATATCATAGCCAAATTAAAGAGTTTCCAGGTCAAGGAGAAAATATTACAAGCTGTCAGGAAGAAACCATTTGAGTATTATGGAAACACAATGGGGATAACACAAGATCTAGCAGCTTCTACATTAAGGGATCGAAGGGCTTGGAATATGATATTCTGGAGGTCAAAGGAGCTGGGATTAAAACCAAGAATCACCTACCCAGCAAAACTGAGTATAATGCTTCAGGGGAAAATATGGTCATTCAATGAAATAGAGGAATTTCAATTTATTTTTGATGAAAAAACCAGAGCTGAATAGAAAATCTGACTTTCAAACACAAGAAGCAAGAAAGAAGGTAAACAGGAAAAAGAAATCATAAGGAACTTCTTAAAATTGAACTATTGGGGCAGCTAGGTGGAGCAGTGAATAGAGCACTGGCCCTGGAGTCAGGAGAGGCTGAGTTCAAATCCAGACTCTGACACTTAACACTTATTAGCCATGGGACCTTGGGCAAGTCTTTTAATCCCAATTGCCCTGCATTCCCCACTCCAAAAAGCAAAAAAAATAAAAAAATAAAGTTGAACTATTTACATTCCTACATGGAAAAATGATCACTGTGACTCATGAGACTTTTCTTGGTATGAGGATAGTTGAAGGGAATATATATGTATATATTTGTATATATATATGTGTGTATGTGTGTATAAATACATACATGAGTGTGTATATGTGTGTACATGATACATAGACAGAGGACACAGATCAGTTGAATATGAAGGGATGATATCCAAAAAATAAAATTAAGAGGTAAGAGAGGAATCTATTGGGAGGAGAAAGGGAGAGACAGATTAGGGTGAAGGATCTCATATGAAAAAGGCAATGGACTATCATTTGGCAGTAACTCCTGGAGGAGATCTGACCCTTGGGGAGCAGAGACAATGCTGGGGGTGGTAGTGATGGAAGTTTCCTAGTGACCCCTGCTCAGCTGGTAGGGATGTATTCATTGTTACAGTGGAGGGGAAGAGCAGGAAGATAAAAGGGAATGGGTCAACCTTACTCTCATTGGATTTGGCTTAAGGAGGGAATAACACACACACACTCAACTGGGTATCTTACCCTACAGGAAAGTAGGGGGGAGGGGATAAGAGAGGGGATGATAGAAGGGAGGGCAGACTGGGGGAGAGGGTAGTGAGAAGCAAACACTTTTGAAAAGGGCCAGGGTGGAAGTAGAAAATAGAATAAGTGGGGGGCAGGATAGGATGGAGGGAAATATAGTCAGTCTTTTACAATATAACTACTATGGAAATGTTTTGCGTAACTATACATGTACAACCTATATTGAATTGCTTGTCTCCCCAGTGGGAGTGGGTGAGGAGAGAGGTGAGGAGAGAAGAAGGGCAAGAATCTGGAAATCAAAAATTTAAAAACAAATGCTTAAAAAATTATTTTTTAAATGCAACTGGAAAATAAGATATACACATACTGGGGTAGAGGAATCCATCTTGCCCTACTAGAAAGTTATGGAGGGACGGGGGAGGATATAAGAGAGAACAGATTGGGAGAAGGGATATTCAGTAGGCTCACTCTCTTGGAGTGGGGTGTAGGGGAAAGACAGGGAGAAAATCTGTAACTCAGAATCTTGTGGAAATGAACATTGAAAACTAAAAAAATACATAAATAAAGGATTAAAAGAAAAAAGAAAGAAAATCATTTTTTAAATTGTGTGGGGGTTTTTCTTTATAGGAAATAAATTTAATGGTGGGATTGGAACATCCTGGACAAGGGCTAAAGAGAGAGCACAGAGGAGGTCAATGGGAAAAAGCCCCAAATGTCACCAGTGAAGCAGTCAGCAGCTAAGGCCAAGGAGGCCCCTGGGACCGCCCCCATCCCATGACATCCCCAGGGCACATGGAATACCCAGGGTTAGCATCTCTGCAGATTCTCACTTGGCAGGATGCTCCATGGAAAACTGGGTACAGACCCAAGAGACCTTGCTAGGACAGGACTTCAAATTTCAAGTGGAAAGGAAACCACATGTCCACATGCATACATGTGGATGCACATGCAAATGAGAGCACACATGTATGGCAATGTGGGTCTTCCTTATTTGTACTTCTAATTCTAATGAGTCAGTGCTGAATGAGTCCTGTAGTTTTCAATCCAATTCAGAGAGCATTTAGTAAATGCTACATGCCTGGTACCGGACCAAGTGCTGGGCATGGGGAGACACCAATGAAACCATTTCTACTTTCCTGTGATGGATGAGAAGACAGATATGAGTAGATGGATCACCAGAACTGAGTGGTGTGTGTGTGTGTGTGTGTGTGTGTGTGTGTGTGTGTGTGTGTGTGTGTGAAAGTGATCTCTGGAGTCAGCTAGGTGGCACAGTGAAGAAAGCACTGGCCCTGGAATCAGTAGGGCCTAAATTCAAATCTGGCCTCAGACACCTGAAACAACTAACTGTGTGACCTTGGGCAAGTCACTTAACCCCAATTACCTTGCCTTCCCCCTAAAAGAAAAGTGATCTCTGAACACCTTAACCTTGTGTGCTCTATAAACAACCTTAGGGACTGGGGCTGCTCCCTCACAAGGGGTATATGATCAACCAACCTGAAGACAGGATAAAGGAAAAGGGTATAAGCATTGATAGAGGGACTACCTTATTCCAGGCACCATGCTAGGGGCTTTACAAATGTAATCTCATTGAACAGGGTGAAAAGATGGACTATGCCATGGACCCTCCTTTGGGAACAATGGTCCATGTGGGCCTTTACTCTTACCCTTGAACCTCAACACTGCCTCATACCCCCCTCCATCTTTCCCTCTTGTGCAAGCTCCCACTTTCCCCCTTCTAAGCAGAGCTCAGCCACTCCAGGTGGTTATAGCTAAACTGCTCCCCAGGAATACATCCCCATCAGCTGAGCAGGGGTCACTAGGAAACTTCCATCACTACCACCCCCAGCATTGTCTCTGTTCCCCAAGGGTTAGATCTCCTCCAACTTTGGCAGGAGCCCAGGAGTTACTGCCAAATGACAGTCCAACTCCAAGCCCCTCTTTGTTTTGAGTGAGACAAACTGAATCTCACTAAAGGAGCAGGAATGGATGCGTTGTGACAGATGGCAGATCTCATTATGTCATCTTTTCCCCTAAACCTTCCCCCACACCCTCCTACCTTCCCTCTTACTGTAGAGGGCACCACCATTCTTACAGCAGGCTCACACCCTAGGAGTAATCCCAGACTCTCACTCTCTCACCACCGAGATCCCAATATGGTACCAAGGCTTGTCGGTTTCACCTTTACATCATTGATTTCACCTCTGCAGCATCTCTCACAGATTTCACCTCTCCAGCATCTCCTGTCTATTTCATCTCTGCAGCATCTCATTTATTTCATCTCTGCAGCATCTCTTATCTATTTCACTTCTGCAGAACCTCTCATTTATTTAATCTCTATGGCATCATTCAGAGATTTCACCTCTCCAGCATCTCTTGTCTATTTCACCTCTGCAGCATCTCTCACAGATTTCACCTCTGCAGCATCTCTTATCTATTTCACCCCTGCAGCATTTCTCTAATATTTTCCCCTCTCTCCTTAGACACTGCCTCCACCCTAGTGGAGACCCTCATCTCCTCCCACTTGGATTATTGCAAACCTGCTAGGGATCTGCCTGCTTCTCCCCACTCTAGTCTGTCCTCCATTCAGCCACCAAAGTGGTTTTCTAAAGTGCAGGTCTAACCACGTCACCCCGCTACAAAATACATTCCAATGGCTCCCTATCATCTCCATGCTCAAATATTATGTCATCTTTATCTCATCCTTTTTTAATTTCTATTTTTGTTATAAGTTGTAAAAGGCACATAATTGGGGCGGCTAGGTGGCGCAGTGAGTAGAGCATCGGCCCTGGAGTCAGAAGGACCTGAGTTCAGATCCGGCCTCAGACACTTAACCCACACAAAACAAAAACCTAGCCGTGTGACCTTGGGCAAGTTATTTAACCCCAACTGCCCTAAAGGGGCGGCTAGGTGGCGCAGTGAGTAAGAGTGCCGGCCTCGGAGTTGGGATGACCCGAGATCAGATCCGGCCTCAGAAAATGAGCACCCACACATAAATAATGACTAGCCGTGTAACCTTGAGCAAGTTACTTAACCCCAATTGCTTAAAAAAATAAAAATAAAAAAGTAAAAGGCACATAATTATTACTAGAGTAATACATTTATTTATACAACTTATACCTAGGTAAATATATAGAGCTAGGTGGGGCCACATAGTACACAAACCACTAAGCCTAGAGTCAGAAAGACTCACCTTCCTGAGTTCAAATGTAGCCTCAGACACTTACTAGCTGTATGACCCTGGGTGAGTCACTTAACCCTGTTTGCCTCAGTTTCTTCATCTGTAAAATTACCTAGAGGAGGAAGTGGCAAACTACTCTACTGTCTCTGCCATGAAAACCCCAAATTGGGTCATGAAGAGTCAGATCCTACTGAAAAATAACTAAACAACAAATTTTTTTTCATGGATGTGATATGTAAGCCAAAAACTTTGGAATCCATTAGTGTAGACAGACAACCTGGTCAATAGAGGTGATTTAGGTGTCAAATCCTAATTTACAGGTAAGAGGAGCTTCCCCCTGCCCCCACAGTAGGGTGAGGTCTATGCCAATGACTGCGAAGTGAAGGGGCATGTTCACCCTTCTTTCCTCCATACTGGTTGGCACAGAGCCTCCAGCTAAAGAGATATACATCTTGATCTCCAAAACAATCCCATCCTGGCTGGTCTTGGGCTAATTGGGCAGAGACTTTCCATGAGACCAATTTGCAATGACTCTGAAGGGATCACCATCATCCCCAGAAGATTCTGGCTCTAGTCCAGGTCCCCTGGACCAGGCCAGGCTTCTGATGGCCCACAGATCTCTCCTAAAACCAAGCGCTTCATCTCCCAGTGTCATCAGGACACCAGATAGCAAAAACACCTCTCTCCCTCAGCCTCCAACCCTGGTCACAGAGCAGCAATCATCATTTCTACCAGTTAGTGATGATACAGAGAGGGCAGAAAAATCAGATTCAGCAGGAAAGGCCTACAAGGACATCGAGTCCAACCTGGCTAGGTTATGGCTGAACCCAATGAAGCCCAGAGACAGGCCATATGTGCCCCAGATCATACAACCTGTCATCATAAGAGTGTGAAATCTAAACCAGGTCTTCTCAGGCTCAGGCCAGAGCTCAGCTGCCGCCCCTCAAGTCATGACCTTGACAACAGCCTCCATCTTACAGAAGATGGCCCCTCTGGCCATCTCTCAATCTCATTCTGATTCCACTAGAGCACCCAAAGGACCTCAGGAAAGGACAAGGATGAAGAAGGGCCCTGTGGCTGCCACACCTGGCCCCCAGCTCCCTTACCCTTGGGCATGATCTGATGCATGGCAACGGACAAGAAGAAGATGGAGTCCCCGTAGTAGGTCCCAGAGCCTGCACTAAAGTGCTTCTGCATGGCCTCCACCACAGGGAAGAGCTTCTCGGTCAGGACTCCAACGTCGTGGAAGATGACCTGCAGGAGGAAGAGAATGGAGGGCCTGAGGGAGGAGGCAAAGACTCCCCACCCCATCTTCCAGGCCCTCCTTTGACTCCCTTCCATACCTCCCCATGACGCCCCCACAGCAGGCACTTGGCCCCCAGCCATCCACCAGATGATTCTGTCTGGGGTTGCTCAGGTTGGTGGGACTGGTCACAAACTCCCAGCTTTTTTCCAAGTCCAAGGCCTTGTTCCCAGTAAGGACTTAATAAGTGCTCATTTGATAAACTAGGAAAAGCCACTTTGGGTTCCTCTCATCACCCAGGGGCTTACCAGGGAGTGAGTGAGACTGAACCCTGTCCATCCACCACCTGTCTGGGAACTCTGCCCCAAAAGTTCTTAAACTGTGCACACCCTTTGACCAAAGCAATCACTACCTGATCTACAAAGAGATCACAGAAAGAGGGAAAATGTACAAAATTATTTTAGTGGTTCTTTGTAGTGGCAAAGAATTAGAAACTGAGGGGATGCCCATCAACTGGGGAACGGCTGAACAAGCTGCGGTATATGTGATGGAACACTACTGTGCTGTAGAAATGACGGGCAGGTGGACTTCAGAAAGAACTGCAAAGACTTTTCGATGAACTGATGCAAAGTGAAGTGAGCAGAACAAGAGCATAAAGGTAATTAGCTTGCTCAACACAATGACCAAGCGCAAATCCAAAGGACTCCTGAGGAAATGCACTGCCACCTCCTGATAGAGATGGACTCAGAGGGAAGACTGAAGCAGTTTCTTCTCTCTCTCTCTCTCTCTCTCTCTCTCTCTCTCCCCCCTCCCCTTTCTCTCTCATTTCTCTCTCCCTCTCTCTCTCTCTCTCTCTCCCTCCCTCACTTCCTCTTTCCTCCCCCCTCCCCCTCCTGCCCAGTTCTATTTCACAGGGTTCAGCTGTTGTCAGGCTTACAGTGCCTGAGATAGGGACCTGGCACTGACTCTTTCCTGGTCTAGGAGGTCTCATCAGCCATGGCCACATGTGGGAGCCCCACCAGCTGTGGCTTGGGTTGGAGTGACAAGTCTCCATGGAAGGCAGCAGGTGCCCCACAAGCCCTGGGAGGAAACTCCCTCATGGCCTGCTAGGGGCCAGCCCAGGTCACATCCTTGTGGCCTTCTTGGAGTCGAGAAAAGAGAGAATAAAGGAGGAAGAGAAGAGACAGAGGAAAAAAAGGGCCTGGGAAATGAGGCAGGAGGAGGAGACACGTGGGTCAAAGGTACTGCCAAGCCACAGGGTCAGGGCAGGCTCTCTAGAGTCAGAGCTGCCAGGCCTCTGGCTCAGGGGCACCTGACTTGTGCAGAGTATCAATTAATCAAGCCATGTTTCTTAAGCACCCACTGTGTGCCAGGTTTACTGTGGTGTGACAGACACAGAATGATCCTGAGCAAACTGTAGCAGGGCTCAGAGGGGCTGGGCTCAAATCCTGCCTCTGGCACTGGCTCCCTGACTGACCTGGTACAATGGGCCTCAGTTTCCCCACATAAATGGGGCTAGATTGGACGGCACCTACTGACCCGCCTGGGGACATTGAAATCTCCTTAACTGGGAGCAGAAGATTCAGAATTGAGGAAAATTCAGTTAGAGAAGAGCCGTGAATCTGTGCTGCCAACCCAGAGGTCACTCTTGCCTGCTCAAGAACAGAAACAGGAATATTCCCAAAGAATCACAGAACATGCATTTTCAGGGAGCCTCCTGGGTCAGTCTACTAGCCAAGGGGGAGGCAGGCTTGTCCAGAGCTTAGAGGCCCCAGACGGGGTCTATGTTGGCATCTCTACTGCTGCCCATCTGCCCCAAGAGGGCATGAGCAGCTCAGGGCTTGCGATGCCAGAACCACACAAGGGAAGTGACTGATGTGGGCCAGTGTCCCCCAAACTGCGAGTGCTCCCCAAGGCTCCATCCATCCTGGGCCCTCTGACTTCTCAGCGGCCTCAGGGCCAGTCCATCCCTTTCTCATGTGTCTGTCCCAAACTAGATGATGCATCAGACTCAGCATGTCCAAAACTGAGCTCATCCCCTCCCCCCCAAACCAAGGCCTCTTCCAGACTTCACCGCCATCCTCCCACCTCCCAGCTTTGGCACCTCCCCCATCCCTCAGAGACAATCAAATCTTTCCCAAATCTTTCCCCTCTGCCATCTGGACCTTTCTCCTCTCGAAAGCACAGTGCCATCATCCCCTCTCACTTAGACTGGCCTCTCCCGCCCCAGTCCAGCCTCTGGAATGTTGCACACAGATCTGACCACGTGACTCTCCTGGGTGGCTCCCCATTTCCCCTATATCACATGCCAACTCTTCTGTGGCTTTTCCAGCCCTCCCCTGCCTTTCCAGCCTCACTGGGAATCACTGCCTTCTCTATAATTCAGTCAAACTGGCTTTCTCTGGGATCCTCACTCACAGCCCTACATTGCCTGTCTCCACATTGCATGGGCTGTCCTCCCTCCCTCCTCATTTCAGATGAAGCTCAGGCACCGGGATCTCCCCCCACCTGCTCAATGCTGGTACTAGCTGGTAGGGAACAACCTTCTGGGTGTGTGTATATATCTTCTGCTGCATTCATTTATATCTGGACTTGTATTTGTTGTCTCCTCCATTAGAATGTAAACTGTCTGAGGACAGGGTTGTGTCATCTTTTGTCTTTGCATCCACAGAACCCAGAGAGGTCCTGGCACAGGAAGATGCTTCATAAATGCTCCTTAACTAAGCCAAGTGGGCAACTGAGCTGAATTCCCTTCCTGAGTCTGCCCACAAGGGGACCTGGGCCAGACTAGCTAGCATGAGGGATGTCCTTGGCAGGAAGATGTCTATGCAGCCATCTCTAGGAGGATAAGCTCCAACCAGCACCTGAAAAAAACCAGCCATGGGAGAGGGGCCTGCTGGGTGCTGGCCATTCCAGGACAAACAGCCAGCCCTGTGCCTAGAGCCATTCTACTGAAGCATGCACTGTGTGACTAAGCCAACCACCCACCAAGGGCTAGGTCCACAGGGATACAAAGCTAAGAGATGAAACTACAGGCCCTGCCCTCTACTGGGCAAACTGTACATGTACAAACAGCATGTACACAGATAACCAACATAAAATACATGCAAAAACCCAAAAACCTTATGGGGGAGGGGAAGATTAGAAGCGGAAGGGCAGGGGGAGGTGAAGAAAAGCTTTAGGTAGGAAGGAACTCCAGAGCTGAGCTTTGAAGGAAGGGGGGAGGTGAGGAAGGAAAGTCTTCCAGGCACAGGATACAGCCTGGGCAAAACTATAGAGATGAGAGAGAGCTTGTCAGATAGGAACAACTACAAGAAGACCACTTTGACCAAACTATTGAATATGTAAGTAAGAAATAGTATGGAACAAGCCTGGAAAGGAAGGCTGGAGCCAGGTGACAAAGGGCTGGAAATTTTACCTTGAAGATTTGAACTCAGTGCTACCAATAGGGAGCCATGGTTGCTTCTTAAGGAGCAGAAGAGCAAGGCCTGAGGCAGAGAGACCCATTAAGAGCTTCTGTAATGGTGGACAGGTCACCGAGCACTAGGTCTGAGAGTTCTCATGTGGAAAATGGAATAAGAATCCCCACTTCCCTGGATTGCTGCAAACCATAAGAAAATGCCATGAAGGAGGGAGCTTTCCTCCCCACCTCAACTGTCACATGCGTTCTCTGGGGGATTCAGAATGTCATCACCAAAGGGGACATCAGTTTTAAGGAATCTTCCCACAGCCCCATAATGCGTGAATAAATCCTCAGTCAACTTAGGGTCTGGGTCATTGGACAAAGGCCACTGGTATCACACAGGAAACATCTTGTGATTGGTTGAATCAGTTACACACCTTGGGCTGGTGTGTGTGTGTGTGTGTGTGTGTGTGTGTGTGTGTGTGTGTGTGTGTGTGTAAGCTGTTCAGCAAAGAATCCAGCCTTGGAAGCATTTTGTGGAAACCCCGTCCACCATGTGATTACAGGTCCTGGACCAGCAGGAGAGAATGTACTTAACTAGAAACAGAGACACACAATGAAGGGCAGATAAAACAGCAACAACCACCCAAGGGAGAAAACAGTACCACTGAGTGTGACATCACCCCTTGTTAAAGCAAAAAGCACTAGCAATGAACCCAAGAAAGGAAAAGCCCTGGGCAGCCCAGCTATATGGCCCAACCAGCAGATGGGACACCCAAAGGGAGCCACATGAGGACTCTATAGAGAGAAAGGATTTCCTGTCCTACTCATGTGCCTCACTACCATGGTACTCTTAACTCTGAACCCCCTTTTTCCCATGGATGCCAAATGTATTTGTGCATGGGAGATTTTGTATAACCAAGTCTGCTGGATGATTGTAAATGGGAAACACAGTAGTGGGGGCTCATAAGCTATAGTCTTAGGAGTGGTCCACCCCAGGGTCATCCGAGAGCCAGAGATAGCAGCCACATTCCAAGGATACAACCCACGAGTGTGAGCAGGAGAATCACAGAAGGGGCGCTATATTACTACTATCATTTTTTCCCAGCTGGGATGATATCACAGTATCCTAGCACAGATTTGGTGCTAGAAGGGGCCTAAGCCTCTCAATTTACAAAATGGGGAACAAAGCCCTCAAAATAGGATCTGAGAACTAGAGCTGGGTGTGGGGGTCCTTGGAGGTCCTTTACTTGTCCAAGGCCACACAGTGGCACACAAATGGCAGTGCTGGTATTCAAACCCAATAGGGAGGCAGATTTCAAACTGGTCCTTGGAAAAACTCCAGATTTCCACTCTAGCACCTTGAATACCTGGCAGTGACTTTAGACGTCGCTTCTCTCTAAGCCAATTGCCCCACCTATAAAATGGCATATGAGAGCTGAGCAATGTGTCTCATAGAGTTTTTGGGAGGAAGCCAAAGTCTAATCCTTTACTTCCTCCCAACCCCCAGCACAGGTTAGGTCCAGAGAGAAACAATGAGCCAGACCCTGGACCCTCCACAAAGGGACAAAGACCACCCCTGGAGGAAGTTGAGCAAAGGCACCAAGGGAGAGCCATCTGGGCCTGTCACAGCGCAAAGTGAAACTGTGCCTGGGGCTCTGGCCATACCGTCCCATACCATCCAGGGCACCAAGCTTGTTCCTGGAGGTTCTGGAGAGATGTGAACATATCTGGGCTTTAAGAAAGTCCGTTCAGGGGCTGAATGGGGGATGGATTGGAGTGGGGAGAGACCCAGGGCAGGCAGGCCCCCAGCAGCCACTGCAGTGGTCCAGTCCCAAGTGTGTGAGTGTATATAAAGGATACTGATCTGGACCAGAACCTCAGTAGGACCTGCCAATCCAGCCTGGGGCCCGCCACACCACACCATCCTCTTATAGCTATGGATGGTTGTCAGAATTGGGAGAGGAAGGACCACCATCCTCTACATACTCACCACCTTTGCCCTTCCTGGCTCCACTGAGTAAGCACCTTGAGGGCAGGGACTGGGCATCTGTCTGGGCATTTAGCACAGGGTCAACAATGTGGCCAGCGGTCATACGATGAGGACAAGGGACCTTCCTGTATGACTCTCCTAGCTTGGCTAGGCAGGGATGCCTGGTAGCCTCTTCCTTGTGAAAACAGTGTCAGGGGCAGGCAAGCCTGGTGGTCACAGACACCCCTGCAGAGAGACAGCACTGGGCCAGCTCCTAGCCCTAACTGCCAAGTGACAGGAGCTGGAGCTGCTCATCCCTCCAGCCCCTTCCAGGCCCAAAGTCTTGTGAGTCATTTTACAAGTCTAGGGAGGTCAGGGGACCTATCCAAGGTCACTCAGGCAACCATAGGCAGAGCCTGACATACAATGGGACTCAGGGGTGGGGAGGGGAGAGGAAGGAAAGGAGGGAGAAGAGAGGGGAGAGGATGGAGGAGAGAGGAGGAGGAAGGGAGGAAGGAGAGGGGGAAGGAAGGAGGGAGAGGAGGGGGGACCCTTCTAGTCTGTCCTATCTCGGCTGTCCTGTGGAAGAGGGATTAGATGGTTCTGGGGTTGTCGGGGGCAGGGTAAGGGCTCTAAAAAATACAAGCTTGATGTCAAGCCCCACCCTGGCCAGACTCTGGGTCAGCTCTTTACCTGTGGGAAGTCCAGGAGTGTGGCTCTGCTGGCCTGAGGTCCACAACGAGAGTCAGGCTGCCTGCCTCAGGAGGCGGGGTTAGAGGGAGGGCCTGCAGCCTCCCTGCCCTCCCCTCCCCACTCTCCAAGGGCCGGGTTTCCACTTTGTCCTGTGGCCCTTGCCCCCCTTGGAGGTGCCTGCTCATTTCCTGCCTCCATGCATTTGCCCCCCTCCATGGGATGCTCACCTGGGCCTGGCTCCCCCAGATTTCCTCTCCATGTCCCCTTCCTGAAGGCCCCCAGGTGGGGGCGGGGGCAAGGTCATATGTAATATTCACATGGCAAACCCCCACTGTAAGCTCCCCAAGATCAGTTCTCTAAAATAGGTATCTTTTTCCCCAGTGCCTAGGACAGTGCCCTTCTGACAAGTCCTTAATGAATGGGTGAAAGCACCTGTACCTCAGGAGTGCCCTGGTCAGAGGAGACCTGGGGCCCCTGGGGAGGGGAGGGAGCTATTCAGGGGGAAAGTGGCTATAAAGTGTAACTGTGTCACCTTCAGCAGGTCCCTGCCCCCTCCTCCCCTCAGCTGTCTCCTCTGCAGGAGGACAGGGACATAGATGGGCTCAAAGCCCCATCCCCATCTACTCTGCACGCTCCCCTCCCCAAGAGCTCTGTCCTGGAAGAGTCCACCCACTAGTGCAGATAGCAGCCCAAGACAGGCAGCTAGTGGACAGGAAGGATGGGAAGAGGCCCCCCTACCCCCTCCTCTCAGGAGCCACTAAGATTCTCCCATCTCTTCCAAATCAGATGTAAGGAGAGCCCCCAAAACAGAGCGGAAGCTCTGGGTTCAGGAAGGAGGCCCCTTCCCTCCCCTCCCCTCCCACCTTTCTCGGTCCCTCCCTCCAAAGCCAGGCCTGCCCTCCCAGCTGGTTGCAAACGCTTCTTCCACCTCTTGGATTGGATCTAGGCAGCCGCAGCAGCCCCCGCCATGACCGTGGGGCCCCAGTGCCCTCTGCCGCCTGTAGCTAGAAAAGGCATCCTCCCACCCGGAGGCCCACGCCCTGTCCATCCGCGGTCCCCTAAAGGCCCCGGGGCTCGGGAGCCACGGAGACTGTCACTTTCCAGCTGAGGAAACAGGCACAGAGAGGAAGGGAGAGGGTCAGAAACCCTGGGCTCAGGGGCCGTCAGGGAACACCCACTTCCCATCCCCAGACGGTCTATTTTTTCATTTTTGTTATTCAGTTCCGAATCACTGCGCTCTCCAAAGCGCAGATTCCTCCTCAGAACCTCTAGAGGCCCAGGACTGCAGATGGCAGGCAGGGAACCCTTCCTCCCCCCGCCCAAGTCTCCAAGCCAGCCTTGGGCCCTAACCTCAGAGAGAGAGGGCCTTCTGATACTACCTGTGCCACCCGGCCCGGCCTGTTTCCTCCTTTGACAGATGTGGATGGAGATTGGGTCAGGGGCTTCTGAGGTCTCCCCCAGCTCTAAATGTCTGCTCTAGGTCCCTCCTCTCTCCTGCAGTCTCAGTGCCCCGTCCCAGGGACACTGCTCATTCCTGGCCTGGTGTTCCTAGGATGGCAGGCCCCAACCCTTGAGAGGTTCCTTCAGCTCTGGGATTTTGTTAAGGCAGTCAAAGCAAAGGCTGGACACCGGCCCCTTGGGTCTCTGGTAAGGAAGGGCTCAGGGTGCTCCTGAGCACCCCCCCTCAGCTCAGATAGTCCGTGACCCCATGGGAAGAACAAGGTTAATTAGAAGAACCCAGAACTCCTGAGAAGAAGGTCCCGGCAGAGTTCTCCAAGGACACAAGCGAGCTCTGAAAGTGCCCTTTCCTCAAGGGCTGCCCTGGGAGATGAAGGAGGTGGTACCCTCCATCCCAGAGAACCCGCTAGAGAAGGATCCCCCCCAGGGCCAGGCTAGACACAATCTAGGCCACAGCCAGGTGGCTGGTGGGCCAAATCCAAGCCCCACATTCACAGAGGCCACTGGCCTGTCATGTGACCTGTGGCCATAGACACAGTAAAACCACTGACCTGCCACACAGCCCATAGCCACTGATGCAGCAAACCCACTGATCTGTCCAATTACTGGCAGGTGTCAATATGCATCATTGGAGGTAGTTTCCACACCAAGAGTGACTTCCATCAGGCTCCAGCCACAAAACTATCCACCCTCAAACCTCTTCCCCAGGTTTGGGGAGAAGCAGCAGGAGGAGCAGAGAGCACTTGGGGCTCAGGACTCCGTTACCCTCCTGGCTTCCAGAGGCAGGGCCTGGCTGCCACAAAGCCCAGCTCTTTGTCCCGGGACAGAGCCTGGCAGCCGCCTTCTTCCTATTTAGGGATCCCCAGTCCCAATCAGCACAAACCACAGGCAGGGGAAGCTGAAAAGTGGGACAGATGCACAAAGAAAGTCTGGAATAAGCTGGGAGATGAGAGAGTGCTGGGTCTAGTCAGGAGACTTGTGTTTGAATCTTGGTGCTGTCCCTTTGTGCCTGGGTGACCTAGTCTATTTCCTCCCCTATAAAATGATGGGTAAGACGATCCCTAAGCCCAAAATCGATGATTCTAATATCCAGATAGACAAAAATACAGCCAGAGAACCTGCCCATCGCCTGGCACTGTCCCTCCACATGCAGGTGACAGATGCTGGCACAGGCCAGTCACCCCACGTGCCTGCCTTGGGAGCCTTGATGATATACTTTATATCTACCGTCAGGCAGCACCCTATCCTCAGCTACCAGCACCGCCTCCTCCCAAAACTACCTTGGATAAATTTGAAGTGGGGGAGGATCTGGTCCCCTCCACCCCATGACAAATTAATATAATTAAGCAAGCATCTTCACCTGGGGAGGTGGGAGCAGCCACGGTCCTTCCATACAGATGTCAGGCAGTGGCTTTTGCCAGTGGGCCTCCCACTGGCTCAATCTAATTTATCTTCCTGGGGGCCAAGACAGCTGGTCAGCTAGAAACAAAACATGCGATCACCTGTCACCCAAGTCCACAATCCTGCCATCATCTTGACCAATGACCTCGTATGTTCAGAGAAAATGGAGGACCTGGGTCACAGGGTCACCTAGTGACAGGCCAGCGAGTAGAAGAAAGTCTCCTACCCTGGCCTTCAAGGCTGAATGTAGAGTCATCAATTATTCTAAAACTCACTGAAGGCCTTGAAGGGGCTACTCCCTCCATCATCTCATAGATAGGACATTCTCGTCCATCTGGGGCCACAGACACCAATACAGTGGCCCATCTTCAGGGCTATGTGATAAAAGCCTTCTGGAGCCCAAGGCCACCTTCATCAGGTGTGACCTTATTCTGCTTCCAAACTGAACCAAGGGGAGGAGAGGAAGTATTCCAGCTAAAGATGGGGAGGAGAGAGAAGAGTCCCAGGCCCTCCGGGGGCCAGAGGGACTTGGGAATTTCCATCTCCTAGGACCATCCTCCAGGCTTGGAGCAGGGTGTGTCCTGGGAGCCAAGGAGAGTCTGGACAAAGACTCCAGGAAAAGACCATGAGTTACACCCCTCCACTACATGGGATTTTGACTTTCTCTTGGAGTCTGAGGCCCTGGTGGGAGAGTGTCACAGAATTTGGGGGGATGTTTAGGGGAAGTAGAACTATACTTCTGTAGTAAATGCTCTTTTCTAAAAACCAATTAAAGCTAGCTAATTGGTTTCAGCTGATAATTCTGGTGGGAAGCTGGTGGGGGCTCATGAGCTTGAGAGCATTAGAAAGAGAGCCTCCAACCCCTCAGGACTGCCCCTAGAGTCCTGAGAGCACATAGTCACCGCCCTCCAAGGAAAGGAGTCTGTGTGAAGGGCAACTGGGAGACCAGCTTCAGATCACTGTGGGCCAAAATGAGGGTCCTGACAGACCCGCTGTTCTCTGCCCCGTGCCTTGGGCATCATTTTCAATTCTGGGGCTACACTTTACAAAGGAAGTGGCTCACAAGGTGCCTTGAGGTCATGTTTGAAGGAACAGTGGATGTTTAAACTGAAAAGAAACAACTCAGAGATACAACAAAGCACTGGGCAAGACTTGAGTTCAAATTGGAGCTCAGCCACTTCCTCGCTGAGCAAGACCTTTAAACCTCCATTTCCTTCTGTAAAGTGGGGACAATAATGGCAGCCACCTCACAGGGCTGTGGCATGGACCCAGCAGGATAATATGCTAAGGTGCTGAGCACAAAGCCTGGCACACAGGAAGCTCGAGACTGAGCATGGGAAGAACTGTCCTTTAGAGTGGGATCAGACTTAGGTGCTGTTTGGGCCCAGAGGTCAGAAGGAAAAGGGGCCAAGAGATAAACTTTTTATTAATAATAAAAATAGCTGCCATTTGTATAATGGCTTAAGGGCAGACAGATATCATCCCATTTGGGAGTCAGGAAAACCTTCCTACTAATCAGACCTGCCCAGTCTGAGCAGCTTCCGGGCGGGGTTGGGGGTGCCCAAAGCAAAGGTCATATGACCACTTGTGGGAGGGGGAGGTGGTAAGGATTATGGTAAGGATTCTGGGTCACAGACAGGCTGTCTGCAATGGCCCCAGAGGTCCCTTCTGTCTCTGGGATAAGCATCTTGAGAGCATGGACAGGTGGCTGGGCTGACTGGTTGGTTGGTGGGCTGGGGGTGCCTTTCTTTATATCCCACTGACTTAGCACAGTGTCTTGTGTTTAATAAATGCTTATTGACTGAATAACTGACTTACTAACGGTACCCTCTGTCTAGCTCTGCTTTGTCATCCCTCCAGCCTGCCTACCAAGCCTAAGCCTGGAGCCTGGGTACCATTCACAAAGTCAGTCTACACACCATGTATTTGTGAAGCACTCACTGGCTAGCACTGGGCAAACACTGGCATGGGTACAGAGAAAGAAGGGGATGGCCTGCTCCTTGCTCACAGTTTCCCTGAACTGGCATGGTTTCTCCCCCAGAGAACAGAGCCAGGAGGGCTGCAAGGCCACAGAAGCACACCGAGACCTGAGAAAGCTCGGCTTCTGTCCCTCTGTCCCCTGCACTCATCACAGAGTAGAGGCCAACCTGGCTGTCCCCCAGCTGTGCCTGTGGAATGGAGGCCCTGGAAGGTCTTGACCCCGAAGGAGATCGAGACTGCATCAGGTCAGCCAGGCCTGCCTGTGGCAACCCACACTAACCACAGCTGTCTGCCAGATAGACACATTCCCCCAAATGGGGACCTGCAGCCCCTTCTCAACTTTCCCTGAGATGCCTACCCACTTAAATATAAAATATATGGCTTGGCCCCAGTTGTTCCATAGACTGGGAGGTCCTTGAAAGCAGGAGTGTGTTTCTTGCCTTTCTTCCCATCCCTGGACTTTAGTGCAGGGCTTAATTAAATGCTTGTTAACCGGCCTAACATCTGTGATGAGGGGACGGACAGGGTGGCCACAAAGGGGTCAGAGAGTGCAAGGAATCCCACCCTTCTTATACCATCTATGGCATTAATCTTGGCTCCTGACCCTCCAGAGATCCCTGCCCAAAGACCAATGAAGGGACAGGTTTCAGAAAGAATGGAATCACATGAATCTTGACTTAGTTTCCTATAAATGAATTTGGAGTGGGGGAGGGGAGGGAGAAGGGATTTCTATTCCAAGGGAAGGCTAGCTCCTTTGCCCCATGGAGGGGTAAACAGTACTACAGGAGGCACAGAGGTTTCTGAGCAGCAGAATGAGACGGCCAGAACCATACTGTAGCTCAGTGGAGGATGAGTGGGAGAGGCTGAGGGCCAGGAGCCCAGATAAACTCCCAGGAAGGAAGGGCATGAACCTTGGTATCTGGAAGGATGGTGAGGCCTCACAGGAAAGAGGGTTCAGGCCATGCAGGAGGAGGGGGCCAGTGAGCCAGGGGAGAGCCTACAGCTACCTCTGTGGGGTGAGGGGTGATTCCATGGTCACAAAGGCCCTCTACCCTCCCCGGGGTCAGAAGGTGGATTCTGAGCCTTCTCACTCACCACGCTTGCCAAGACTAAAATATCCTTTCGGAGAAGCATCTGCCAACCCCAGTAGAGTGAAAAAAGAATGTACCCAAATCCTGGTCCCAAAGCCTGACCCTACAAATGTGTGGGATTCAGGGTGGGGCCTCCTGGCTTGGGTGCAGGTAGAGCTGGTAGCTTCTCAAAGAGGCAGCCCCTCCTTGGGCGGACTACCTGGCATGTGTGACCCTCGAGGGAGTGTTTGGGGGCCTCAGGCCAAGGCCCTGCTGCACACGGCCCGTAGATCCAGGAGCCCCGAGGCTGAGGGAGGTGTGTGCTTACTGGTGTAAGGGGGCAGGCAGCCTCTGGGCCACGCTCCCAGTCACGCTCTCAGCCCGTGCGCAGCCCAGCCCAGCAGGCTCACCTTGTATTTGAAGGACACCCCGGGCAGCAGTTCACGGAGCAGATTCTTGGCGATCTCCTTGCTGGCCTCCTCGCTGACAAAGTGCACGTTGAGCACCTCCTGCTCGTCCAGCTTGGCGAGGCGCAGCAGCGAGCCCAGGGCTATGCGCCCCTTGGCCTGCAGTGCCGGGCTGCGATCAGCCTTGGTGAACATCATCAGTACGTGGTAGTCCAGATCGGCTGCCCCCACGGACAGGCCGTCGGCCGGCTTGGCCTTGACCTCGGACGCCAGGGGGGCGTCCGAGGCAGGGGCCGGGGCGGGCCAGGTCGTGGCTCCTGCCCTGTTCTCCTTGAGCCTCCGCGTGGCGCTGGAGAAGGTCTCGCGGCCGGAGCCCACGTAATAGAAGGCGCATACGGCGAGCAGCCCGGCGAGCAGCAGCGCGCACTGGTGAGAACGCAGCGAGCCCAGGCGGGTCCGGCTCAGGGCGCACGGGGCCCCGCGGCGCACCTTCCCCGCCGCCCCCGCTTGGCCGCCGCTGGCCATGCCGGCCCTTGGGCCCAATCTGCTCTGCCCAGGCCTGGTCAGGCCTGCACTCGCGGCCACTGGAGCACAGGAGCCGGCCTCCGTGCGTGGGCCCGTACAGCCAGCCACCGGGCAGCCACCAGGCAGCCGAAGCAGGCGGAGGGGGCGCTGCGGGGTGCGGAAACGGCAGCCCGCAGCGGTACCAGGTCTTGGGGCCCTCTGTGCCCGCAGCCAGCCAAGCTGGAAGCCCAGGGCTCGCCCTGCCCACCCGGGGCGGGGCCAAGAGAGTGAGCTCATCCTGGCTGGGGGAGGGGCAGGGGCGGTGCTAGGAAGGGTTGGGAGGCAGGGGGACCCCGAATCTCAGATCTTTAAGGCTGCGAATGAGCCCCCTTCTCTGCCCCCACCAGGGGCTATGTTCATCCCGGCCTGGAAGGGACTAGGCTGGGGTGGGAGGGAGGGGGACCCCGATCACAGACAGACCTCAAGGGCTGTGAGAACGCCCCTTCCCTCCCCAGACCAGGGGCTGAGCTCATCCTGGCTGGAGGCGGGGCAGGGCTGGGACAGCCCCCCTCCCTCTCTGGAGCTGAGCTCCCACTCTCGCACCCCCTGGGGCCAACCCGGTGCCACTATTGTTTCTGCCAACACTGACTTTTGTGCTACGGTTTTTTTTTTTTTTAATTAATTTCTTCATTTACCAAACATTTTTTTTCTCCTTCCCACCTGTCCTACCTTGTAAGGAATACGTATCCAGTCAAATGAAGTCCCACATTGGCCTTGTCCAACACGGCGTCTCAGCCTGCCCGTCTGCCAGCCAGCTTTGGCAGCAGGTGGCCGGACAGCTTCCTCTCCGATCGCCTCTGGAATCATGTTTGATCTCCTAATTCATCAGAGTTTACTTTAACATCATTGTTATCACCCCCCTGGGAGCTGTTTCCCCCGTAGGCGGGCCCAGGCCCTGGTACATGGTGGCCCGTCATGAACACTTGCTGCCTGGACTGACCATAGATTCAGTGTGGACGGCGCTCAGGGTTCCCAGGGGCCTCGGAGGCACCCAAGGCGATGCGCCTGAACAGTTGAACTTGATAAGGGGTCATCCAGTCTTGACTTGGAGTCCTCCCTCCAGGGCTAGGGACCCACCTTCCTTCCTCGGCCAGCTGGGGCCACCGGGGCAGGGATCATTAGGTAGGTATCCTGCAGGCAAGCTCCCACTGTCCCCTCAGCAGTCCCGTGGGATTGAGCAGAGCCAGAGCGGCCCCTCTTCCTCAGGCAACCTCTGGGATATCCCAAGTCTTTGTTCCTTCAGGCACGGGGTCTCTGGCTCAGCTCTTGGAGGCTGGGGAAGTGGCAGTCACAAGGGGTGACAAACCCCTTCCCCCTCAGGTTCTGCGGATCAGAATTGCCTGTGGCATGCTACCTGACTTGCCCAGGTGGGGCAGAGGCAGGACAAACCCCGATCTTTCTGAATTGGATTGGGGCTCTCCATACTCCACTCAGTGGAGCAGAGGCCAATGGAGCCTCTCTGCTCAGCCCAGATCCTGTCGGTTGGGAGGCCCCTCACATTCCCTTCTCCCACTGCTTTGGCACCAAAAGTGACCTTCCTGGCAGGAGGTGCAGCTATCCCTACTCACCCTCTCCAGTTGTTTTCTGCCCCTAACTGGCCCCAGGGTCTTGGACTCCAAGGAAGGACCCCACCACTTTTTTTCCTGGTAATTGTCTAGGTTGAGGTTTATTTTAACTATCCCAGGATGTCAGCGCAGTCAGGGCCCTCAGAAGTCACAGCCAACCAATGCCTGTAACAAGGGACCTTACACCCTGCTTCCAGACCACCTCCTGGAATGGCCATGCTCCCCTGGAAGCAGCTCCAATCAGGGGGTTATTTCTCCTCAGGTGAAGCCCAAACATCTCTGCCAGGCCTTGGTGCCATATTGGATGTGGGGGGTGATAGAGGAAGGAGTTCAAGGTGACTCCTAGGTGGGGAGCCTGAGGGTCTGGGAGGAGGTACTGCCTCTACAGTAACAGGGAAGGTGGGAAGCGGTCACAGAGGGACAGAAAAGGAGATCTGTTCTGGATACATTGAGCTTAAGATGTCACCTGGACATCCAGTTGGAGATGTGAATCATCAGCCTAGAAATGATCCTAGAATCCACAGGAGCTGAAATAAATGGAGTGACAGGTGGAGAAGAGAAGGGCGCCCAGGCCAGAACTGGAGGGCGTGGCCTGGAGGGGGATTCAGCAAAGGAGGCTGTGCCAACCCACTGCACACAAGCCAAACCCAGATCCTAGGGCCCTGGGCCCTCACTGCAGCAAGGCAACCCTTCTAGTCCTCCTGAGGAGCTCCTTCCAATCTTCTCTCTGCTCCTAAAGTTCACCTGAGCCTCTCAACTGAGCTCCTGGTCTAGTGACTAAGAGAAAAGAAAGTGCTACGAGATGCCTCTTTTCCCATTCCTCTCGCCCGGGCTCTGGCGAGGAGCTGATCCTTTGTCCCTGAACCAGCCATCCCCTTCATCCCCCCTCCCTGCTCCCCAGCAGATAGTGCTGTCAACCAGCCCCTATCAACTGGCCCCTTCCCAGTTCTCTTGTTCATCCCTCAAAACCCTGCTGCCATCTTTCCATGCCCTCCAGCTCTGCTTCTGACTTTCCAGACTTGTGTCCAGCTGCCCTCTGCCCCCGCGCAGTGCCTTTTTCCCAGGGATAAGCCCCCCCCCCCCCCCAAGGCTCCATACTGGTGTTGCCTTCTCCGAGTTCTCCTCCCAGCGTGGGGCCAGGCAGTGGTCAGGGCTTACCATTTCTGTTTCTCACAGTCCCTCTGCTTCTCTGACTCCACACAGCTTGTACCTAAGCTCAGACTCTCATCACCAAAGCACTGGGAGCCCCGTTCAGCTGATGCCAGGAGCTTTCTACACCTCTAGAATCCGATATAAACTTTGTTTAGCTGGTAACAGCTTTCATGGCCTGGCCCCATTCACGCTTCCAGGCTCTGCTGGACATTGATCGCCCTCTGGCACGCCACAGTCTAGCCTCACGACACCCCACGTATGCACATATGGCATTATACACACATGCACACTCTCCTTATGCTGTGACTGGTTTGAGACACACTTGTTACTTCCTGACCCCCACTAGACCAGGGGTCATTTCATTCTTGTGCTTCTATCCCACATAGTAGGCACTTAATAAATTGTAATTGTTGAATGAATGATTGATGACATGTCACCTCCAACCTCCATGTCTTTGTACAGGCGGTGCCTCCCTCCTTCCCTCCCATTCCCTAGAATGTGCTCTTTCCACCTCTGCCTCTTAGA